>OMLP01016743.1:3370-25674 GCA_900302685.1 Spondyliosoma cantharus
GTGTGAGTGTGTGAGTGTGTCTCTCCCAAATTAGCTGAGAGAGAGTCCCGAGGTGTTTTAACGGTCGCACTCATTAACACACACACACACACACACACACACACACACACCTCAGGCCAATGGGCACACAATTTAATTCAGCCTCTCTTCCTCTTTGTCAACAGTCCCTCCTCAGCTGTCAGAAATGATTATCAGGCTTTCTATTATCAAGATTACACTGGGTATTCCTGTTTCTTGTTCCCTGCTGTTCACACCTTTAAACAACAAACAGATGCTTTTTTTTCATCAGGTACCAAAGTGTGAGAAAAGATGGCTGAATGTGTTCCTATGTTAATCATCAGTCATATTATAAAAGCTAACACACTGAGCCGACGTGAAGCCCTGCCAAAAGATCTCGTCTCCAACCTCCGCCAGAGTTCGCTGGAGGCAAAGTCTTCACTTGTTTTTGTCTTTGCAGCACATCCTGATCGTCCAGAGGCAGCTCTCGGTGCTGGAGGAGGAGCTGGAGGAGTTTCGTTTGGCTCTCCGCCAGTACATGGAGTGTGCCTGTGCCCAGACTGGATGTCTACAGTCAGTTCAGATCATTCTCTTTGTTCGTTTGTCTTCATTCTGTCCAGTGTTTAAACTGTTTCATTCAGAGGGGCATTAGAATAAAAGAGGAATCCAGAAGAAAAGGAAAGACCAGTGCAGAAAATTAACATTTAACACTTACATAGTGTATTATCTGTAATCAATTACATGTTAATCCTGGAAGCAGCGTCTCTCCTCTGTTGCTCTTTCTGAGGTTTAAGGGGGCAATATGTAGTTTTGAGAAGAAATTCTAACTCAGAATTTTAACATTTACAGAAATATTATATAATAATATTATATAATATAGAAATATTTATTTTTCCATAACTGAATGAACAAGCTTCCAAGAACACTGTTTGAAGATAGAAAGATGGCAGGGTCCACCAAAAATAAACGAGGTACAACAGTATGAAATTGTGTTGTCCTTTGAGGTCAGTGTCTATCTTGAAGTAAATGTTTCAACATGGACAAGGTTGTTTTTTACAAAGTTCCAAGTACATGAAATGTGACATTAATACACAAAGCCTGATCAAGTAATGAAACACAGGTGAAAGAAAGGCAGGAAAAAGACAAAGACAGGAAGTGTAAAAACATGAAACATGACATGGGGAGAGTGAACTTAGGAAAATAAAACAGGAAATGACTAAACTAAAACCCCAAATCATGACAGCAGGTCCTTTGGCTGATCAGTGTGTATCATAACCTCACTGAGAAAGTTGACTGAGATTATGAGCAAAGTTAGATTATTCATGCGGCTTTAAAATAGAAACATGACCATCAGTAAACCGGGTCCTGTCTGAACTGAAGACATGCTCTGGCATTGGCGTAGTATCAGACCGCCACATATCAGGTCAGGAGCTGGCAGAGCATTTGCATTTTCTCCAGCCAAAGACTTTTTAAGCATCCGCTTTGTCACCCTTTGACACTTTGTGGCACAAAAATAACTTTCACATTAGCTGTCACTTCCGGCTTCCGGCTGCCCGGAGGAAAACATGACATTTACATTCTTTGTCATGACAGTTTCTGTAAATACTCAGTCACGTTTAATGAGACCAAAAACTCAGACAAAACACCATAATATAATCATAATTCGAGGACAAGATGCAGACAGAGAGGCAGGGCTGGGGGACATGATGTAGCACACCAATTAGCGATTGCCTGACTTGTGCTCTGTCTTGTTTTGCATTTGGCAGCATCGCAGCTCAGCGGCTGGCAAATGAATCACGCTTCATTCTCTACGAATTCTGGGAGCACAACAACGTGTGGAAGAAGTAAGTGTTCGCATGCACCATATGCACCGTGACTAATGTAGCATGGCCTGTTCAACTAAACCCTAAATTATGTTCTTTGGGTAGCTTGAACTAAGTGAGATAAGGTCTGCTTCATGCTGTGATCAGTGACGATTTTCTCTATGAAGTTTGTTGAGTGTCGCTGTGACAGTGACCTCACTATGAGCAGAGATACAGGGAGGAACTTGATGAAAATGAAGACTGTTTTAAACTAAACTAAACTGAATTAGGTTTTAATTAGCTGACTGTTAGCAGCAAATATCCTCGTACACTGTTGTCTTGAATCATTGGAAACACTTTCAGGCGTCACGATCAGTGTTTCCTCTGCACAGTCACCTGCAGACTAACTACAGTAAGACCTTCCAGAGGGGGAACGTGGACTTCCTGGAGACCCCTGAGCTCGTCACCACCATGCTGGTTCCTGGTAAGAACATTCAATATAGCTCCGAGTCATGATTCTCTGCCCACATCACTCAAACCATTTTGTTGTTTTCGATTCATTTTTGTGTTTGATTCGGTGTTGTGTTTTTGTTGTCATTTTAGTTTTGTTTATTTTGTGGTCAAACTGGATGAATACTAGCTTAAACACTAATCATGTCATGTAAAACTACATTTAAAAGTCAAAAAGGCCTCTCAATCTTCCACTTTTACCAAATAAAGTCACTCATTTTCTATTCATAATGCCATTTACTTTTGTCCACTGACATTTTTAGAATAGAATTAACTTAACCTTATCTCACAAGCATCATTACCCTCCTCACATTACCACATGAGCAGAGCAGAGGGCATGTTGAGTAAATTTGTCCGATGAAGTGTTTGTGAGGAGAATGCCCTCAGTGTCGAATTGATTGGGGTCATTTTCGGGGGGGTCACTGAATTTTCTTTTATATAATTTTTTTTTTTTTTCTCCATCCCCTCCGCAGCCTCATGGTGGGTCCTCAACAACAACTGAACTTTTGACAGGCACCCTTCACAGGTCGTTACTGACGGGTGCACAGAGCAAAGAGCCGCCTGTCAACACATCAGGACACGCACACATACGCACATACGCACACACGCACACATACACATACACATACACATACACACACACACACACACATACACACACCCACACCCACACACACACTCACCCACACACACAAACTCAACACAAACTCGTGAAGTCATGGTGATTAGTATCAATTTTATGACCTCCATGTTCCTTCATAGTTAGGTGGTAGCTGATATAGCCCATGTGTGCGTGTTTTATTCACACCCCTAGACGACGCTCTGACGTCCTTAAAAGCAATGACCTCGTCAGGCGGAGACCCATCTGATGATCTGACATCATCACTGTGTTTGACGTGACATCATCTTCAGCCCAGGGTGGATCATGAGAGCTGAAGCGTGCGGTGAATGTGCATGACACAGCGAGTGTATGTGTGTGTGTGTGTGTGTGTGTGTGTGTGTGTGTGTGTGTGTGTGTGCGCGTGTGCGCGTGTGTCAGAGAGAGAGAGAGCGAAGGACAGATATAATTGTATCAATTGTAGCAGCTCTGGGGAGCTCATTAAACCATTATTCTGTTGTTTCTGTATTATTGTGTCAAATTGAGATTAAAATCTGTTGGTCATAAATAAAGACAATATATTGTTGTGTAAATCATGTGTATCTCTTTCACTCTTTTTGAACTGCCATGGTTTTATTGGTTATTGGTCTGCCAGAAGGACGTCTCAAAGCTAACAGTTTTTAAAAATAGAGAATTCTTGCCCTTACAAGCACCAAACATTTCAACATGACATTTAGGAAAATGGTTGTCTTTTGACCTTTAGGGCCATTGTAGGTAAAAGACCATAGGACACCAACACACACACACACACACACACACACACACACACACACACAAAGCCTTAAACACAGTGTGACTTCCACAGAGGCATTTCACAAATGTTTGCCAATGTCTCCACCCCTTGGACATGTACCAGTACTGCAGTTACAAAAGGACAGACTACTGTGAAGTAAATCTGGCTTTTCAGTTGTTCAGTGTCGTCACCTTGTTGTCATGGCCTTTGGGCTATGGGCCATGACAAAAAATGGGAAAGGACGTGGAGTGCAAAATGATCAGATGCAATATATTTATTGATAAAGACAGGAAACTAAACAATGAATGGTAAGATGGGATGTGTGTGTCAGTGGCGTCAGCAGTGTTGATGTGGATGTGTGGAGATTATATTGCAAAGCAATGCAAACAAACAATAAAAAAGTTGGTGTCAGAAAGGGAACAAGCGGCATCCTAGTACCGAAGAAACCAAAATATTACTACAATTACTGAAAAGTACTGAAGGGGAGAATACTTAATACTAAAGAAAAAGTATACACTATAAATGTACTCAAAAATGGCTTATAGTGAAAATATTGACATTAAGCTTCTCTTTCTTTAAGAGTCAGCTTGATATTTTTTTAATTTATGTATTATTGTCATAAATCAAGTAATCACATTGAATCAGTTAATCTGCATGGCAACAAGCAGATGAAAGATTTAAGTCCCTTCACACCATCACAGATCTTTTCAGTTGTTCTGGTTGATGAGGCATCAGGTCAGGTTGAAGTTCAGGGGACCTACAAAACACTGTAGACCAATCAGGATGATGACGAGGGTAATCGGGTCAATTGATCACTCAATCAATCAATCAATCTTCATTTGTACAATGCCAATTCACAACAAAAGTCATCTCATGACACTTTCCTAATTGAGCAGGTCTAGATCGTACTCTTTCATTATGGTTGTAGCAGTCTCATTGTTTAAGACTTGCTGTCTCCTTTTTGTTTTGGTCTGAGTTTTTAAAATCCCTCTGGATTAATTGCAGGAGATTCAGATCACCTGTGCGCAGGGTGGTTGAGACTGACTCCTGATTGAGGAGTGGAAGCAGCTTGGGGCCTTCCCCTCCCAGTCAATCATGGTGTGACGTAGGCTTTTTGTGAAGGCTTAAAAGAGGTGAAAAATGGCAACCAGGGGGGCTTCACACTCATTCTAGGCCCCGACTCACTTCATCCCCTTAGATTGCCAGCCAGAAACGCTGGTCTGTTTAGGCCCTATTGTGTTTTCTTGGCTGTCCCACGTCATTCTAGTGATGGAACTGTGTTTGTTCTTGAACCCAAAGCCTCAATACACCTTCAGTTCTGACATTTAATTTCACTGGGGCAGTGTCAGACCAGATCTACATCCCTGAAAGTTATTATTCTGCCTGCACCTAAAAGGAAAGAGATGAAAAGACTTTCATCACCACAGAGGATTAAAAGTCTGTGTTCAGTTTACACTGTCACACTCCTCAGACTACTGCCCATATAATGAAGCGAGTGTGGTGTGAACACAGAGGAAGCAGAGCGTCCTTCACCCTTCATGGAGTCTTCACACATCGAGGCCAAACTGACGGATACACAAAGCTGTTTGCATCTTTAAATGTGTCTGAAACTTCACAGCCCAAAAAAAACAATCAGAACAATTCAGGCAGGTTTTTCATTTTATTGATAAATTATCATTTTTAAAAAGACCCACGAGCCGTCCTCTCCTTCCACCTCTCACTACAGTTTTCCAGGTACTGAATTTGAACTATGTACAAACTTTTTTTTTTTTTTTAAACATTTTCTGCTTCATCATCATCATCATCATCATCACATTCAAAACAAGGTCAGAAGTTTGAACTGTGCCCACTGGTTTAAGGTCAAGACATAGGATGCTGAGTTAGCCTATAGCGATGCTAGCTAGCACAGAGTTCACTGGAGGTCAGAGAGCGGTGGCTATAAGCGCTGGGGAGGAGGAGGAGGAGAAGGAGGAGGGTTTACATTCTAACTCACAGGCAGAAGGAGCAAAGACAGGAACATCGTACATTTCGGCTACCTCTCTGAAATGGAACAAACGCCACCTCAGTGATGGAACAGAAACAAGTCGACATGCAAACTTGAGTCCACCGGCGAGAAGGCAACGAAAGCACAGTGAAGAACGACAGGAACGAAACAGCTAAAAAAATAAATAAAGGATTATTGCTGGAGTGAGTTAAAAAGCTGCATGGCACAAAAAGAAAAATCAACACTTTGATTTAAAAACAAAAACAAGCTCCTGTTGATCTGATGCTCTTCTCGACTAATACTGGGCTGCGAAGTTGGCACACATGGGTATTTCAAGGAGGATTTATCTTAAAAACTGATCATTTTCGAGAGTTAAAATCATATAGCAATACTATGTCAGTATACACAGGCAAGGTATATGTTACAATACAATATGGATACGCAGCTTTCTGTAACTGGAGTCAAACTAGCAGCAAAACAACACGTACAATTGCATATAATCGTAGTGCAATGGGCGAACTGTTCGTAGGAGGTTGTCTCATTTTGGTCTGCTCAGTAACAAAAGAAATCAAGTGGATATCAGCTGAAAAACAACAAAGACACTGCTCCAGAAAGACCAAATCCAACCAGTTTGCTCAACTACCATTTTTAAATCAGCTAATTTTGGCATTCATCAAGAAAAGAAAAAAAAAATCACAGTTTTTCTCAAGTTCTTGATTCTGTATTTTGGCAAAAACCTGGGCAGGATTTGAGTCCTTGTGGATGAGTAGGAGGACTGATCGACGCACGTCTGCTTTGTTCAGCGAGTCTAAAACATTTCAGACGAACACAACAAGATGCACCTCCAACATACACCTCTTCACACATACAGTACACCTCTCAAACACACTCCTGTCCGTACGTTCCACTCCGCTGAACATGACCGGTTTGAAATCTGAACAAGATGAAAAGACTAAAAGTGTGGTTTGTTCTTCCAGCCGTGCAGGGCCGGGCCGGGCCATGCCAAGCCCGTTCTAGGCGAAGCTGTTCTCCGGGTAGCTGACTTTGATAGCGCCCCAGTAGCAGGCTCGTATCAGACAGATGAGGCCCAGCAGGTAGGCGAATGCCCAGGAGACGTAGGTGGCGTTGTAACGACTGGCAAAGCCCCGAGTACCAACCTGTTAACAAGGAGACATAAATACGATTAGTTTATTATATTTCACTGCATTTCATTTATGTTCAGACTGCGGTGATAAGGACTCAGGACTGAGTCAGTGCTCCACGTCATCAGAAACATCAGCACAGTTACATTGAATCTAAATACTAAGGACTATAATCCCTTTAAATCATTATGAAGTGATTATGACTGTAATATGATTATACAAAGTCTGACGTGACTTCGGTATGGCATGAAAAACTGAACAATATATGACTGTTTATACATAATACAGTTTTTGTTTACTGAACAGTCCGTTGGATTAAAGGGTCAGAGTGTATTTGATTTACTGCATGATTGCGCACTCATGCTGGAAAACAAATCTACAAGAGTTGTCCCTTTATGTCTCTTTTTATATCTATTTATAAAAGAAAAAGATGTGTTGCTCTTTCCACATCGTAACATAAAGTTTCTCTATGTCTGCCAGTCAGTTGGTCCAACACCTGACTTGTCATTTGGCGTCACCATTAACTTTTGTGCTTTTGAGTGAATCCCTCAGGATGAATTGTATTGACTCTAATCCTCTAATACATTGGTTAATTATTAAGTTTAAACCCACCATGACGTCTTAACTTAAAGAGTCTGTGGACTACCATTACCAAGCCTGGAGTTTGGTATGACAGCTGTAGCCAAGTGACCGTATTTTGGCAAGAGACTGGATCTGCCGAGGATACGCATGGCTGCACCTCAAACATGACTGATGGTCACCGTGGCAGCAACTTTCGACCACAAGGTAGCCACACACTAAAGTATAACACGCTTTATCATCTTTTTAATTCTAAATTGGACCACCATTCTCAAAGTGAACTTCACGCTGTATTGACAAATTGAAACTTGTGACTGAGACTATAAACTCATTAAGGAACTCTTTACTAAATAATACTAAACTAATAATGTTGACCATTAGGAAGAAGAAAACCATTGAGGTGTGAAAAGTGAAGGGAATGTGGAAATGCCCTTAAACCTGCAGGTTTAAGGGCATTTCCACATTCCCTTCACTTTTCACACCTCAATGGTTTGTCCACTATTTTATACAGTCTATGGTTTTTGACCAGATCCTTGCAAAACTTGTGTCAGCCACAGAAGTTAAGCCAATGCTGGCGTGCTATCATGACAAAAATAAGATGGTGAACATGGTCATCATTATACCCGCTAAACATCCCCATGTTAACAATGTCATAGAGTGCATCTTTCATAATCAGTTTAAAGATTACCTTGTTTATTCTGATATGTTCTTTCTCCTTTGTTGCTCTTCCTCTTGGATAATTCTTTCTAAACGCTTTCTTTGTGAAGCGCTTTGTGGCTTTTGCTTTGAAAACATTTACTTGTGTACTAAAATACAAACAACACAGAGACGGTACTTACTGTTAAACCCACTCCAATGAAAATGCAGATCATTCCTATGGTTATATAAGCACAACAGCGCCTCCTGGGGAGCGCACTGCCAACAGAGGATCTGCAGAAAGAGATTGAGAAGCAAACAACAGAAGAAAAAAAAAGCCAAAGGGAGACTGTTAGAGGGTTTCTGAACAGGAAGACATAACAAATACATTTGAGATATTCTATTCCTTCTTTTGACTTTTAATTGACAAAGGGTTGAAGGCACCAGCCCTGACACAAATATCATCTTTGAGAATAGTTTAATATATTCAGACACATTTTCTGATATGCTTGAAAGGGTTTGCATGGTGATGTGCCTCGTACTTTCTCCGTCCCACCCTTTCTCCCCACTGATTTCACTCCACAACAATCCTGTGAGCCAAAAAATCTCTCTCTTCCTCTTTCAAAGTTACACATGAAAGCGCGGCAGGCCGGTCACATGACGCACAGCCTCCGACAACCTCAACAAACACATGAAAAGTCAACTGCCCTGAAGGTCCAGACTGGCATCGGTCTTACTTTCCTCCTCCTCTCTGCTCTCACATGCCTCTCATGTGACAGGACTCAAGCATTCTTCAGGAATCACTGGCATTCAGATGGCTTAGAGGGGCCTGATCACCTGATTTCTTACCTTCTCTTACTCCTTTCTTTAACAATCTCCTCCTCATTTACATTTGTACCACCTCATTCATCTGACCTGTGACTTCACATGGAGGAAACCTTCTCAAGTGGTGTTTTTAAAGATTTACGTGGACAGAGATATCACTTGCACCACACGAATTATCAGTCTGACTGGGAGCACTACAACACTTTTACACGTGTCGTTTTTCCTCTGAAAACGTTTCGGTTCCCTTTAAGCATCAAGGTAAAGCCATCATGTGACTGTTGCCTCGACTGCCAATGTTCTGACTTCTGTTCCGAGACTTCTGGTATTTTTTTGGAGAAAGAAAAGAGCCAGAGAGCAAAAAAAGATGGGAACAAACAGCCACAGAGAGAATAAACAGAAATGGAGAGTCAAAGATTGCCATAAGAAACAGATGGTGATGGTTTAATGGTCTCCAAGAAGAATTTCCTGTTGTGTTATACAGGTGAAACAGTCCATTGTTTGTTTTATTGATTATTATATTTTGTATTATTAACTAAATTTTCAAAGTAACTAGTAGCTAAAATTGTAAAACAAAAATGTAGAGGAGTAAACAATCTTTAGAAGTACAGCTATATAACAGCGTAAAATGGAAATACTCAAGTAAAGTACATGTTCCTTAAAACGTTACTCAAGTACAGTACTTGAGTCAATGTACTTTTGTGTGTACTTTTTCCTTCAGTATATTTTTATTTGTATGTAGTTTTAGTCTTTGCGAACTGCTAAGGGGCAACGCAATCTGTCAATTGTCACTTTTTACAGTGTATTTTTGTAAGAGAACATTTATCTTTTTACAGTTTTAAAATGATGTGATGATACAATTGCATGCTCTCACAAAACCTTTTTTTTACATAACCAAATATGTGCCAGGAACACAAATTACTAGACTGTGACTAGAGACTATAGACCAGAGACAGAGGCAAAGACATGTTTTGTCTTCAGCTTGTCTCAGCATCACTGCCTGACCACATCATCACCTTCAAACATACCTTTCGATGCCCTCCCGCCACCTCTCAACCCCGTGACCCTCCCACCTCATTACCATTACATGTATTGAGGCCAGGCTCTAATTCCTGTCACACGTCTAGATTAGCCTCTGTTACCTCCTCCCCCTCCTCCCTTCTCCCTTCTCCTTCCAAGAACTACAAAGTCCAGACCTCTAAAGCTCTGCGTCTGACCGAATTCATCCAGAGAGCGAGCACTTCAAAACTTATCCGGCAGCGATAGCCGAGCTGCATCAAACCAAACCATTAACCCATTGTAAATGGTTGATAGGTGACAAAGCAGCAGTGGGAAGTCAATTATTGTTTTCTGTAATAAAACATGGTGTTTCCTCTCACGTACAGAACACTCCAGTAAGATTAAGATAAAGGCTTAAACCTGGACATGCTGGCCTAAGTTCACTGTAATGATTCAAACTCTCTGTGGAGCAAAGCTCAGCTGCAACAAGTCCTGTCCAAGAGCTGGAGTGACATCACATGAGAATTTTTCTAGTTTCTGACTTAAACCCACCCAGTGTCCCCAGGCCAGGGCTGTAGTGTATTCAGGCCAATAAATACCAAACCAGTGATTCAGGATGTTTAGCTCTACATATAAATGTATTCTTTCTGTGTTTGAGACAGCATCTGATTTATTTTGGCAGCTCCTGTCAATTAAGTTGCAGATTCCGGACATTTTTTATTCAAAGTTAAATTATGAGTACATTAAAACAGTCTTCACGTGTAAAAACAGGCAACAACAATGTAACTTTGACATAAATCCTTGCAGATTTGATGTTCCTGGAGAGGATTTTACACTTAAACATGTTTTGAGAGACTGCAAAATGGTTCTCATGCAGAAATGACATGAAAAAAAATGGCTGCCTGCAACAGTCAAACATCAAACATCATCCAGGGAGTCAGAAACAAAAGCTAATACTCAATAAGACACAGACATGGTGATTAAGATTGTTTTTCTTTACAAAATAATAGTATGTGAAAAATAATTAGATTTTGTAAAGAATGTCCATCTAAAGACTAAATATAATCCTAATGCAACAGAAAATAAACCACAGATCAGATTTACATTTCACACAGATTAATTAAAATGTCAACTGTAACTGACCACCATGAAACACTAACATGCTGTAAAATGTGTGTTAGTGTTATTTACCTTTGGGGGTTAAACAAAAGTTTTATGGACTCACATTTTTTTGCAGTGGGGACACTTCGCTAGTGTGTTAAACCGAAGCTCCATCCACTGTGAGGAGACAGAAGGAGAGCCACTGTTAACACACAGAAACAACTCACTCTTCACATAATCCAACTGTACCTTTAGACCAATCAACACAAAACCAACTGGGGATGATTTCAGTTATAACAAATTTGTAGTATGTAAATCTATTTATTTTTTCTATTTTGAAGAAAATATCAAAAGGTCGACTATTAGCACCTACAAATCATTCTCAGGATGTATTAGTTGGTGTTCTGGTGTTAAAAAAAGTTATGACAATATCCCATCACAGATCAGCATCATTTCATATCAAGTCTTATTTACACAAGTTTAATATGTGGCATTTGACATCTGGCTTCAGAGGAGGAAGGAAATTCTCAAAAGAAGCTGCTTCCAGGGCAAATTCAGGCCAGAACATCTGGCTTAAAGCAAATTTTTTACAGTTCAACATCAAATTCACCTCTCTTTCACTAGAGTCCTCTTCTACAGAGTCACTAAAGTTGATTTTTTCAGTGACCTTTGTTTCATCTCATCTTTAAATACTGATCATACTGTTCTCACAGCTGTAATATAACTAAAACACAACCATATATTGTAATATCACTGTATGGTTATACAAGTACAATATCAATACCATTACATATAATTGAATGATTTAGACAGATGAGTAATGATTGTGGGCTGTTAGTCATAATAGAATATGACAAAAAGGTGATTTTACAGTACATGGTTGTCTGTACTAATATGAAAAGGAATACTGTAAAACTTTAGAGGATCTATTAAAGGACTGTTCACCCCCAAACCATAAATACATATCTCCTCTTACATGTAGCACTATTTATGATGAAAACAAATGTCACTGATACAAGATAATAACTTGTGTGCATGAGATAAAAAAAAATATATTACTTTATGGGACTTTTGGGTCTCACACACTTCAAAGCCAGATGTGTACAAAATCATATTATCACCCATGTAAATAAGGCCACAGATTGAAGTGGAGCGGGTTAGGCTGTTGTTAATATGTCCACCAGTATGACCAGCGTTCTAAACCTGTTGTTGTGCTGGGGGAGAGCCATCGCTGGGGAGGCCAGACATTGGCTGGGATGACCTGGCGTCCTCACTGCCCTACAGACGCCGCAAGCAACAACGTGCACACATTAAGAGGACAATATCGCCGATTTTGACACGCGAGTCGGTGTCGCACTGACTCAGCAGCTCGGGTTGTGTCCCTCTTTTTTCTTCAGTGAGACGCATGGCAGTTCATTGTATTAATATGTAGTATGATAATAGGAGTAAAAAGGTGTTTAAACCTCCATGTCGTATGTCAAAATATAAACAGTATCCTCAACACAAGGTGCGGGAAGACAATTCACATTGAAGATGGGAACAATCTGAAACAGGCTGCTACCACACTGTAATAAGGTTGGATTCTTTAAGAGCCAGAAGAGGGAAGGAAACATGCAGCGAAACGCATGCCAGCCGCTTGAAAAACATCTGTGACAATCTGCAACTGGATGGAGAGTTTAATTTCGACGAAGGTAAAAGATCAACAGGAGAAATATGTCATTGACCTGCAAAAAGAACTGAGACACAGTACAACAAGCTACTCCCTACTTCCCATCACCAAATATGAAAGAACAGGCTGTGGTTCGGCTCTCAAGATTATTAATATGCACGTACCAACAACAGCGCAGCAACACAATTCTGCATGAGCACCTCTGTGATTGGTTAGATCAGTTAACGTGGTGGGTGTACGTACTAGGAAGGTGTTGCCACAGTGACCGCAGACCACCCTCATGCCCTCTGGCTGGATGGGCAGAGCCGGTTGGGCGGGCTGCTCCTCTGGGATGACCATCACCGGGCTCAGGTTGATGATGCGTCTGCTGTCGGAGGAAACAGAGAAGAAGACGAGCTTATGAGTGTAACCTATCCAAGACATTTTGAGGACATAAACCTATCCAACAGGGCTTGGTTTGTATTATATAAGTTCTCTGTTCCGTCATTTACTCGGAGCGTTATCAGAAAGAAGTAAACATACAAGAAACGTGGGGAAAAAAAGAGGATACAACATGCTGAACCTACCAGTTTGGTCGAGGACATCCTATCCTCCTGGACGTGTCTTTACAGATGAGCAGGCAGTTACAGGGACACCTCACATATTTCTTCCCTGTTGGGGGGTTCTTGATGGGCTGGAAGGCAACATATCGGAATTAACTCACTGAAAAATGCACTAGGATTAATACACAACGTGAAAACAAACACATAAAGGAGGAGAACAGTTGATTTAAAACACTGTATAAAGAACAGAGCAGAGCCTCTCAGACCTGACAGGGTGGAAAAAGTGCTGTGCAAAATCAATAGCTTTGCCTTTTCTCGATGAAATGCACATTAGTTTTACCATCAGCTTCAAATGCGCACATAATGTCACAGTTACATGTGTTTAATGTTTCATTTACTCAGTTGATTAATGAAGCCTGATGGATGAAGGGTTCCTACACATTTTCCACTAGAAAATCCACTTATCCACACTTTTCCAGGCTCAACATAAAAGTATACAAAGTTTGCATCCAGGCTTATTTGTTGGGATGTCAAGCCAGCCCTTGGAAAAAAAGCATTATCCATTGTGGCGCAGAAACTTGGACGATGTTCAACTGTCAAATATCCCTTCTAAAAGAGGAAGTAAACTAACAGCAGTTGTATTATTTTTCCTTAACGAATTATCGTAGTATTATCATTATTGTGTTATTATGTTATTGTTCTCCACATATTTTTTGTCTCTTATATAAATAACAACCAAAAATGAGTTGGAAAAAGTCACATAATTTGTTTCTGTGCAGCCCTGTTTACTTACTGTCTCCATGGAAATTACCATGAAAGCAGCCAAAAAGGTACAGTTCCCTTTTCCCTTTGTCTGATAATTACCGATATCACTGCAGAACTCAGTTTCAGTCCACATAACATTTCTGGAGCTTCACAGCAAAACAGAGTTGCAGATGGGGACTTGTCTTAACTCGAAAAAAGAAAAGAAAAAAAAAACATGTAATGGCTTCAAAAAGCTTGTAAGAGATCCAAAATATACTTGAAAAGACTTGAATTACACCAGGTTAGGTGTATGTTCCCCATCTACTCCAGTTGTTGAGGAGAATGCTACAATGCTGTTTTGTTGTGAAGTTCCAGAAATGATTTGTTAACTATGAAACTTCACGTGACTTTCCATCAGCATCAGGGTGAATAGATAATGGCTGATCAATTTTGGGTGAACTTATCCTTTAATATTAGGTTATTTGTTGATACTATGTATGTCTGTATGCAATTAAAAGACATTGCCACAGTTTTTCACACATAATTTAGGCAATGATGTCCCAACTTGGTGAAGAGCTGTTTTCCAGGCTGTGGCTCTGCATAGGAGGTGCATTCGGTCGCACGCTATACTTCTTGTCTTGCTTTCAACAATATCAAGTGCGCTCAGGCCTTTATCTGTAACACAGTAGTAAATATTTTGGCTGCGCTGGCTCCCAGCGCCAAACACCAATTCTCAATTTTATATATTCCATAAAACAGAATATGGACAATAGTCTAGAAACAAAAGTTTCTCATACTTTCTTTCTTTTTGTTCCATACTGTACATTTCCAGAACTAGAACCACTATACACTGCACACTGTTTTGGATCCGGTCTAACAGAACATCATCATCACTGCGACGACGCATAAGAACCACAGATATCAGCCAGTGGAGATGGCATTTCCCGCCCGAGTGTCTGTGATGACAGTCGTTCATTCTCCCTGCTGCCTCCACTGACAGCTCCATCAAGCCTTCAGACACCCTGAGACACAGGCGACACATTCAAGTCATCTGGAGCACTTCTCCCCGCACTGTCTGATAGATCTAAAGCTGAGAAACAGTCAATAAATGGCATTCAAAGCTAATGTCTCTCTCGATCGCTGACAAACAACAGGTTTTTGTCAAAAGAAAATTACGCTGGAGAGTCATACAGATGTGAGAGCAGAGCTGCAGCTGGATGTGACTGCCGTGTGTGATTGACTGTTCAAAAGAGGGGAGGAGAGCAGCTCAAACAAAACACAACACTAAATGTCTCTCCCAACTCTGTGATGTCACCACCAGCAGTAATTCATCCCAGCGTGCACTTACCGTGGCTTCATTGCAGACTGTGCACTTCACCACGTGCTGATGCAACTTTCCATCCAGGTTGATGAGCGACTGGCAGACCCGGCAGTTGATGACAGGCACACCGCCGGCGTCGGGGCTGGCGATGGCTGTGTAGGGAGGAGGTAGTTCGGCTTTGAGAAGAGGAGGGCAAAGCACACAACACACGGCCAGCTGTTAGTCGCATGCAACTATGAGACTTTTGGTTTGTGTCCAGTGGGGGAAGGAGGGTTGTGTTTTGTACACAGACGTTATCACAGTAACTCAGGAGGTTTGCTTCACATATGAACTGACTTCAATGTCAGGATGTGTCTGTTTTTACCATCACCTTTTAACAAGCAACCCGTTTACCTGTGGAAGGTTCCAATCAGGTTTTTTTATCAGTCTTTTGTTGCACCTGTCCCGACTTGTTTGAAAGGTGTCACTAGCATTAAATTCAGAATAAGCATACATTCACAAAAATCAACAAAGCTCATCAAGTCAGGTTGTAGCTTTTAAAATTGTGAGAATGAGAGAAAATATAATCCAACGTCACTTTCAGATCTGCAAAATTGTGACCTATTTTCTGATTGTAAATATCACAATGCATCATTTAAGACATTGTTTTCTAATTCAGGACCTGGGGCCCCCTGCCCTGCATGCACCCGATTCAGATGAATGGGTCATTATCAGGCTTTCAGCAGAGCTGAACATTCGAATCAGGTATGTTAGAGCAGGTGAAGGGCCAGGACCGAAAAACACTGAGCATGAAAATAACCAGCACGGTAATAATGAAACTGATCGCAAAAACAAACATTTGATTCATCGCAAACCAAAACACAGTTACAGAAGAACATGACTTACAATTATTACCAGTCAAAATAATTAGCAAGACTAACTTGTCTTAAAAACTATATGACAATGTTATTCAATGACTCCCTTGGTAACTATTACAACATAGTGTATAGTAGATCCCCTGCAGCCTAGAAACATCCACATGCTGTATGCAAACCCATGACAGCCAGTGTACGGCTCTGATTGCTCTACATGTGACTCTCCTCTCTTTGTTGAACACTTGTGTGTTTAAGAAAGAAACAATGGAGCCTTTTAGACACCACAGTGACAGTAAAATCTACTCACTGCTGAGCTGCAAAGTTAACATGTAACATATGACACATAAGTCTTTCTGGCTCATTCTGAGCACATATCAATACGTTACTATGTAGCATCTGAGCTATACTTGTAAGTATGTGATCCAATTGATTTATGAACACATGGACAAGATAAACACGCCATGTCTTCCACTATCAAGCTGCTTGACTTGAAAGAAGCATGTAACGACAGTGGATTTTAGACTTAAAATGTTTCTGCTAACGTGGCTAATAAGCACCTAACTACAGTATATGGATTGAGAAACGAAAAAAGAGCCAGGCCACTGATTGTGGACCCTAAAACACCAGTCAAACAGGAGTACTGAACATGATCAAAGACTTAAAGATTTTCACAACATCTGAAAGAACTACTGTGGACTAACTCCGGTTCCACTGAACTCTGCACTGTTTAATCCCACATTAACCTTGAGTTATTAGTCTACATTCCATGTGTTTTTCAGGGTGTTAATACACTTAATCCATAGGTTTGCACCAGTCGCTACCTTTACTACTACTGTAGTACTCCTGCATAACTTACGAACATGTGCGAATACTATTGCGACACGCTTACATCTCCATCAATCCACCTTATTGAGCCTTAAATGAATTCGGTCTTTGTTTTGTAATCGTTTAATCTAAAAAAATTTAAGAACACACAATAATAACTGTGCAAAAAGCTTTTATATTAAAAAATAATCCATCAAATATAACACTTCTGCTAGTTCCCAATTCATATTTGTAAGCTAAAGACAGATTTACTGCTCAGCTCAGGAAGCAATTCTGATAAAATCTGATCACATTTCAGACAAAAATGCCACAAAGTACACTAGAATCTGTTTGTCTAATCTGAAGAGCCTTCAATGATAGGAAACTAAACATCTCAGGTTGTTGTAGTGTTCATTTTAGTGCTGTAACGAACAATTATTTTCCTATCTTTTCTCGGCTATTCGATTAGTTGTTTTGGGTCTATAAAATGTTGGAATATGGTGAATAATGTTGATCACTGTTTCCTAAAGCCCCAAATTACATCCTTAAAATGTCTTGTTTTGCCATCAACCCAAAGAAACTAAGTTAACTGTCATAGATGTTCACATTTAGGAAGCTTGAATCAGAAAATTTCAAATTACTCAAAGCAGTTGATCGACCAACAAAATAGTTGACGATTATTTTTAACCTGGGCCGGGGGAAATGTGACAGGCATTTTTCAGTATTTGCTGATATGTTACCGACCATACAATAAATCAGTTAACTGAAAAAATAATCAACAGGCTCATCAACAATGGAGAGAATCATTATAGACAAATGATCAACATGCTGACACATCTCTTGTGATACATTATGAAGTCTTTGTTAAGTCTACAGACCAAACACAAAGGAGACATCTGATCTGACAACTGACCGATTTCCTTCTCATCTCGCTCTGAATGAGGTAATTGGACGAGTTAACAGGTAAACGAGCTTGGCTCTGAGAATCAGCGACACTTGACCAGTCGGCACCGCGGGGACAGATGGGACAACCCGCCTGCAACTGAGCAACCGGGGCTGTAAATACAAGCAGAGCACGCCAAAGACACGACACTCCTGCTGTGGGCAGGTTTATTACACACAATGCTGAGCTGAATTAATCCAAAATGTGAGACTGAGTGGCCACACTTCTTAAACCTGAAATTCCTACATAAACAGGACGAAATAAATCCTTGAACTCAAGCACAGTCAGCGCTTCTCTGTTCAGTATCAGCAGACGCCTGTCTGTACTCGCTCCCTTCTCTGCTGCACTGAGGCCGCCCTAATGCATGCCTGAGACGGCATATGGCAGCTATAGGTTTTCACTGTCACTGACCCCGGAGCAATGGGTAAGATGAGAAGACGTTCTACTACAACCACCAGCAGCACCGTAAACATACAGTACAGCCACCGACGCGTCCTGCCTGGCTGGAGACATCGCAGGCTGATTGACTGTGGGGTGTGTGGTTTGTGGTGATGAAGTGAGAGGCTGGTTTACTGACACAAACTGCTCAGGGATGTTTCCCGTCGCCCATGTTGTATGAAATCTAGAGCTCTTAAAGGTTAAAGGATGAGGCCGGTGTTGTCCCATACTCTTCTTATTGTCAAAACCAACAATGAATTAGTCCGTCTCAGTACTTTCTGCCTTTGATTCATTAGTTGGAATTACACATTCACAACAGACTGGCCATATATTTGAAGTTCATGTTTTAAAAAGACAGTTGTAGTAGTAGTTGTATATGTGATGATTATATGGACAGATGTAGGGCGGCAACTAACGCTTATTTTCAATCTCAATCAATCAATCTGTTGGGTTTTTTTTCTCAATTAATCAATTAGTTGTTTGTTCTGTAAAAATCTCAAGTGTTCTCAAATGTCTTCTTTTGTCCACAACCCAAAGATATTCAGTTTATTGTCATAGAAGAGTAAAGAAACCAGAAAATACTCACAATTAAGCCGAGAATTCACTGTTTTTATCCTTAAAAAACTTTAGCGATCAAACTGATTCATCAAAAATGTATCTAATTGATTAACTGCCACACCTCTGGATTATGTCCATCAGAGAAATGAATTCAGCTTGGCGTTTGACGTTTGCTTTTTGCTCTGATCAATCACCATCAAGCACTCGAGCACGTCTCGTCTCGCGGTTCGGATTCAGTTACTACATCACTTTGAAGGTGTACACGGCTTTTTGTTTGATGGAGTGCCTCTCCTCTTTTCTCTCAGAGGGTTTTCACGCGACTGAAGCTGTTTCTTTTTTCGGAGGCAACTCCTCCGCAGCGGGGCCAGCAACCACTGCACTTTCAGCCATGAGTGCTGCTGCTGACATAGATAAATGACGTAGATAAATGTCATAAAATTAAACTTATATTGTTAATAGAGTAAAAAGACACATTTTTATCATGCCAACAGTTAAATCATTATTTTCATGTACAATATGATATGTAAGAATGATGTACCACCGACACAAACTACAGCTCCCATGTGGACTGTAATCAAGGAACATTCCTCATCACAAGGCTGACTTCAACTTTTACAATAAAAAAAACAGTGAAGGCCTGTTATTCCAATATTAAGCATCCAGCTTTCTTCTACTCTTTAATGTCAGATCTTAAAGGGTAAGTTCAACCAAAAATGTACATTCAGTCACTACCTACTCATCCACACACCTACATTTCTGGAGCTTCACAGCAAAAAGAGCACTGCAGCGTTCACCCGAACAGCTGAAGTGGACGGGGACTTGTTTTAAAATGAAAGAAAACAACTGAAAGAAAGCATAGAATGGCTCCATACAGCTCGTTCGGCGTAATCCAAGTTTCAGGAAGCCCCGCGATCCCAAAATGAGTTGCTAGCGCTTTTAGCATTGCAGCTACAGTGAAGAAAGAGTGTAAATAACATCTTGTGAAATTAATTTGGCATCTCAGGGCTTTCACAAAGTTGGACAATGCCAGATGAGCTGTATGGAGCCATTTCATGTTTTCTTTTAGTCATTTTAAAACTAGCCCCCCATCTACTTGAGTTGTTTAGGAGAATTCGTCAACGCTTTTTTGCTGTAAAACTCCCAAAATGTTCTGTGGACTACAAAACTGACTGTTCTTTGGCATGAGGGTGAGTACTTTTGGTTTCTCCTCAACTTCTCCTTAATTTATTAAAGTATTCATTATGGTTGCGACTAACATCATCTTACATGATATGGATGTATTTCTTATTTATTCATTTTTATCTTATTTTTTCTGACTTATCTCAGATTTACCAAGATGATGCTCGTGTTCATGAATGTTCCTTGTCTTGTCTTATTGAAATTGCATGATGAAATGAGTATGTATCCTGGGGATAAAAGTACATGCATGGATAAAACGAGTTGATCAATAAAGAGCAGAAAAGGAAGATGTCTACCATTGTGACTGCGTGGCTCACTCACTGGTGTGTCTTTAATAGTTCTTGGACAACAATGGAGCTCTGTGGCACAGAGGAAGAGGACTAGACAGACCTTACTTGTCTTTTCATTGGATTTGTTGACAATAAGAACATCTAATCCTCTAGAGTTACCCTGAATAACTGATCAATTTACTGATAAAAAGGGATTTTAACAGCTTTTTCTTTGTTGGGCAAGCAACATTTCTGAACAGATGTAAAACTGAATAATTCATTAATCACCGCCAAGATTACAACACAGGCTTTTGTCGCAATTTGGTCTGCAATAAAAAAAAAAATTATAATAATCAAGCAGGTGGCAACAAAATGATGCACAGTGAGTAATCTGACCACTCAGATGCAGCCAAGGTCATTGGTCTCCGCCCCTCACCAACATCACCATCACCACCATCACCAACACCATCACCAACACCATGCTGTAAAGACTGGAGGAAAATACAGCAAATTTCCACCCCAGATTATTCAGTCAACACCGCAGAGATTTGGGTCACTTTCACAAAATACATCTTTTGCTCAGCTGATTATGAGTCAGGGCTTTATCACAGTTATTGCGTTTTAGGGAAATCACCATAGTTTTTGGCGTCTGACTCAAATTAATCCATTTTACAAATTGGCTGACTGAGGACTCAACAAACCCAAAGAAAGCAGAATTAGCTGTAATCCAGACTGCGCGGAGGGAGGAGAGGAGAGGAGAGGAGAAACTGGGCCATGAAATATTCTGACATTCATTTTAGGATTTCTTTTTTGCTCAGTCAGTGCTGTGAAAAACCAGACAGGCAAAGTCTTTATGAATAATCCGGTGGTGGGGGCAATATGAATTGTGCGAGATTAGACGGCTCCGGAACAACACAAATGTTTTGTTTTGATATCAGCTGTTTGGCCTGAAATGCTCGGAAAAGAGCATTACACGTTCAGTGAGTCCATTCATGTGCAGGAGGAGAACAACCAGGCGAGACACACTACAGCAGTCAGGGGAGACTTTGTTCACTGTGTCTGAGGCTGATTTTTCTACGTCACGTTTCAGAAATGAAAGAGTACATTTGAGGCGAGAGTCTGATCTGGATGAAAGAAACAGCCTGTGTGATCAAGTGAAACAGAATTCAGAATTGGATCAGACTACATTCATCTCAAAGGCCAGTCCCTCCTGATAGGAGCTCCTAGACAGAGAGGATTTATGGGCTGTAATTGCCTGGGTCATTCAGTCCCTGCGTGCATTAAGGTGCTGTAACCTACATCCAAGTGTTTACCAAGCAAGATGTGGACAGTGTGTCAGTTTCCTGGCTGTCAACGCACATGTTTTGCACTGGACTGAAGATGAAACGCATGAAACAACAGATCCAAGAATCAGGATATTTGTTGCTTATGGTCTCATCGTGATGCAGGCAAGCACGGATGTGACTCTGACATTGATTTTTGTCTGGCTCGGACACATCTGGGCATTTTTTTTTTATTTTTTTTTTGTCGACTGGCAGCTGGGACAAAAGGCTCGGCTGCCTTCATCTGCAGTGGGTCATCTCATCTCCTCTCGTCAGTCAACAACACTACACATCCACCGAGGCCTCACAGTGCCACATCACGACTCGTAGCCATCATCCCAAAACATTTCCAGGCCGTCAGTGAGTCGTGATGTAAGCATTTTCTGCAGTAAAAACAAGAGCTGGCTGTTATTGTAGGCCCCCTTCTCGTCTCTAACCCACTGCTCCAGTTCTCACAGTGGAGGCTCCACCTTTCCCTCACTGCCCCTGCCTTGCCTTGCCTCGCTGCAGTTTTTATTTACGCTCAAACACGATACGCCCCGAAATGATTCAGCACGCAGGGAGGCAAGGCGGGCTGCGGTCATGTCGTGTGTTTACCTCGGGGACTTGAATCCTGCAGGTACGGGGGAGCGGTGGGGGTCACATTCTCCGAGTTGGGGCCAGACAGCAGCGGAGATCTCTCGTCCATGCCGTCGGAG
>OMLP01016757.1:7391-20148 GCA_900302685.1 Spondyliosoma cantharus
GATATGTCTGTTTTTGTGGCTATATCAGATTTATAACTATCACATGATGATTGTGAAAGAAAGCAAACTCCGTTTTAGTAGCATTAACATTCCATCACCATACCAATACCAGCATGGTGGCACAGTGGTTACCTGTTTCCTCACAGCAAGAAGGTCCTGGGTTTGCGCGGATTTCCTCCTGGTATTTCAGTTTCCCCCAACAGCAAAACATTGGGCTTATTCTCCATTCAATTCCCTTGACCAGAGGTGCTGCCTAGGATCTGGAGTTGGTCCCCTGCTCCCTCTGTATGGGTTAAATGCAGAGTACCGGTTTCACTATGTTGTGCGTTGTATGTTATGTAATCAAATAAAGATTCTTCTTCTAAAAGATTCGGTTACATGTAAGCTGCTTATGGAAAATGTTGCTCGGTAATGACAATTTTGTTGAGCTAAAGCTAGAGTTATCAACATTCCCTGGTCGTGTTATGTCTTCTTTACAATAAGCCAACAGCTGGATAAAGCTCTGTATCAAGGCCAACATAAGATTTTATGTTCTGCTGCGGTTTGGCAATATAGAAGTATCTGCTGCCGTACCAACAGACTACAGAGTAGCTTCTTTTCCCAGGCTGAGACTCCTTGATTATGGTGGGAAAAAAACATTTCAGAATCAGAAAAATAACTATTGTGTATAGAAATAACCAGGTGTCTTGCTGATGGTCGTGTTTGCTCATGTAGGTCGTAGAGAGGCATCAGCATTAAATTGGGTCTGTTTTGTAACCAGTTAAAAGTTCCTTGTAGTTCATTTAAGCTGATTAAATCACTGTCGTCCATGGCCACATCACATCCAAAGTTTCGTTTTACACAGGCGTGCAACACAAAGATGTTCTCACTCGTCCTCACCATATTTGTGTAACCGTTGGCTTTTTGACTGTCATAACAAGAACCGAACATTTTGACATTCACAAGGCAAAAAATAAACAGATTGTACTGTATTGTTGTGTGGTCTTGCCCTTTTGCTGCTCCCTGTTCATGCTCTGCAATTTCCTCTCTTATAAACACCCACAGCTTGCTGTTATTCAACAAGCAACTTCCAAGGTTGATTAATGGCCCTGCACATATTTAAATCGAATCCAAACACATTCACTGCGTGGGCAGAAACACCTGAGTGGCTGCTCAAATGTAAGAGAGAAGAATTACCATAGCTGGCCGGAGCTCGGCTCTATTAATACACTCATCTAGCTGTATAACGTGATCAGCCGCAAGTGTGGATTGAAGTATCCCCATGGTACATGAAGTCATGCTTTTTTAAATGAATTTTAGTTCAGCCAGGAACAGAGAGAGCAAAGGAACTCGTTGGGCTCCAAACCACCCATCAAGCAACCTTCAGTAAATGCAGTGCAGCCGTGGACGAGCGCTCCAGGAGGAATCCAAAACAATTTCAGTAACATTCAGCAACGTTCACATCTGCCCTATCCAATCTGTGCAACAAAAATGACCTTAGGGGAGCTTCCATTACTGCCGTACAGCGGGGACTGAGGAGTAATGTCAACCGTCTGCTCAATTAAGAGCTACATGGCGTGAAAAAGACGTTTAGCAAAGGCCAGGGCATCTCACGGTGTAAATAAATAGCAAGAATGAGCATGCATGACTTTGGGACTCTGCATGTGTTTGTCTCACTGACTTGATTGCTTACAGAGTCGGTTGGCTCCCGCTCGCCGCAGAGCTGTAGAGCTAAATCAGAGCTTGTAGGCCTGCTTGGAATATTCCACTATCTTCTGCACCACAGAGCTGTGGGAGGGAACCAAAGATTGATTGCTGTAGGTTTTGAATAATAGAAAGATAGATGGACAGAGAACCAAGAGATCAAGGACAGAAGGACAGGCAAGTAGAAAGGATCCGTGGATCAACCATGGGAAGGTTCCAGTAATTGTTGGAGTTTATTATCTAGCCAGAGGAAATTGTACCCTTTGCCACCCACAAGCACTCAATGGTAACTATCAAGTTAAACTGCCAAAGTGAGACGTTGTGACAAAGCCTCCTTTTAGAGATGAGGGATGACAGTGGGATGGGGACGGGGTGGGGGTTAAAGCTTGTCCCCCGGGAGTAGGAGGGGCAGTGTCACCGTTTGGAGCTGTTGAAAGGAGCACAATGACGCCCGGTATCGGGTTTGCCTGTTTGACAAATGGATCTCCTGCTGTGATCGTGGCGAGTGCAACAGCCCTTTCTGTTAACAACAACAGAGGATGGAGATACATATGGATCATCTTATTAAATGTGGGAATGCACAAGCGGGAGCGTGAAATAAATTCCTACAGAGGACAAATAATTAGTGTTGGTGTTGGTATAACACTGCCACCGTGATCTGCTGAATTTTGGAGATATCAGCGCTAGAGGTGTCTGCCTTCTCTCAAAAATAATGGATCTAGATGGCAATGCGGTGCGCGAGGCACCAAAGAAAATACATCTGAAAAAGTCAGCACTAACGTCTCTTTCCAGAAATCCTGACCTGGTTACTCAAAATAATCCACAGATCACAGTTGTGAGCAGTTTCATGCGGGAACTATTTTCTTGGAAACATGCATCGTTTCCAATACATCCTGATACGTAAATGACCGGGTTGATTTTCATTGTCTCCCAAAACAACATATTTCAGTTTACTAGTGACACCTTCTTCATATAGTGGCAGTTTGGTTAGGTTTGGCCAACAAAACTACTTGGTTAGGTTTAGGAAAACATTGTGGTTTGAGTCAAAATCACAACAGTTCTTCTGCGACTTTCATTTCAACTTGTCAATATTAATGAAGTAGCTTATGTTAACGTTATGTATGTTATGCTGCTAGAGGCAGCCGCTTAACCATAGCCGTAGATCTGAGGGGGGAGAGGGGAGACTTGACCCTGTAAAAAATATGACTGAACTTCCCCCAATATATCACTGTAAACACAACTATGTTACTTCATTAATAACAATAACATGCAATTAACACATTTATATTCATGACCAGTCTTGGACCAGTCTTCATTTTATCTGCACTGAATTACAGATCACCCCTGATGTTAGCCGGTGGTTAACGGTAACATTACAGTTATAAAACAGTAACATTAGCCCGTGTTTGGAGTAGACTTTAGACTTTTATTTATCCCACATCGGGGAAATTCACTTGTCACAGTAGCAGGTAGACAGATATACAGACATGCAATAAGTACTAAAAATACTAAAAAAGATTTAGATAAGAGAGAAAAGAAAAAATATAGAAAGTACTGTACGTTATGTGCATTATATACATTTAAATAAAGTGTCAGAGTATTACCTTGTTGAAGGTTAATGCATAAATATATACAGTGTTTAAATACAGTGTTAAAATAAACAGACTCTGTGTATGAATATGAATATGTAAAAAAATGGAATAGTATTATCGCACAGGATAATTGCACAAGATGGCGGAGGTAGAAGTGGTAAGTAGTGCAAGATAAGTGGGTGCTTATTGTGCTACATTAAGTGTTATTGGTGTTGAACAGTCTGACAGCAGTTGGAATGAATGACCTGTGGTAGCGTTCCTTTTTGCACCGTGGTAGCAAATATAGCAATGCAATGCTAAGTTCAAGCAGGTAGGGTGAGGGTTTGTTGGCTACAGCGCTACTCAGGAATTGCTCTCGAGAAAATGTCCTGTAGTTGTCCCCTCCAAACTTCACATAAAATGTTTGCCCCTGCCCCTAACCTCAAATGTATATATTGGTGGTAATAAGCTGCTTTCATTTCGACCTACAGTATATGGTTGCTTCTCTGATGAGGACAGGCTCATCTATTCATGCACAAGAGGCTTGTACTTGCGAGCGCCTCCCCTCCTTTGCTGAGCTGTAATGTTAGCTATCTTAGTGATACAGTTATATTCAAAGAAGATGAACAGTATCTCCAAAACTCAATCTAGATGGATAGCACTACAGGTAAGAGAAAAAAATATGTCTGTTCTTTTAATTTGGGGATGAACGCACCCTTTAAGTTGTTACAAAAAATTCTTGAATAAAACCCTTAGCGCAAAATCCAACAGTTGTCCCTCGTTATACTTGATTAAATGTGCAGAGTCAACCAATGAGGGATTGAAGATGTTAGTTGCACAGAGGTGCTACCACATAAACCATCCACTCCTCCATGGGAAAACAACTCACCCTCCAAAAACACAATCCCCTTTAGTCTTCACTTTCAAGGGGCCATGTCCAAATAAACACAGGCTGTGTTTGTTTGTCACACTCGACGTCCCAAAAAAGTGGAGGCGTCAGACTAAAAGGAAACACAGTTTGGAATTAATTGCTGCATGCCAAAAAGTGATTAAACATGGAAACTAACTTCTATTAATCTATCCTGCAGTGCATCCTGTAGTGAAAAAAATGTCAAACATTTTAAAAACAAATTGAGTCCAGTTCTCCCGTGGACACGTAGACATCTTTTCACCTGCAGCACCACCAAAGCTCACTGTGATGGTCTGCACACTCCAGCACGTCAGACCTCACATTGTGTTTCCTTCAGTTTTTATTCTGTGGAAGTGATATGAAACACACACAGGCACTAAACAGTGATTGAGGGAGGTCAACATCAACAAACTGTTTCTGAGCACGACTACAAGACAAGCTCCTCGCCACACACAGGCACACAATCTCTTACCTAATACCTAACCTGCTTCGCCATATCTGGCCATGAAGTCAGCAAAGCCACTATATATGAAAAAAAAAGAAAAAAAAAGAAACAGCCTTTGAACTGTGCGACTGCGATCCGCGACTTACTCTCACCAATAAAACCACACACAAATCTTCGATCCAGGCCCTGTAAATCAGGGTGAGCGCTGATCAAAGCGTGCCTGTGAATCTTACATGGCATATCCTGCATTCCACGCTAAACACATTCACATGCTGCGCTCAAAAGCGTAGCACTTGTTTGTTGACCCCATCTCCATTTCAAGTACTGAGCGCTCTTTTTATTTGAAGCTGAATTCATCTGACCATTCCCATGAGTGGGACCTGCAAACAGCGTGAAGCTTGTTCTAGGAACAAACAGGAAGATCGGTCACACCTTGTCAAATGTTTTGGCACCGCATGTGTTTGTTAGCAGATTTTTGTTTTTGGATATCACATATTCAGGCCAACTGCAGAAGCATTAATTCAGCTTATATTCAAGTATTTATGAGCTTTATTGTAATAACTAAATTGGACCTTTGTTGGGGACAGTTGGCATTTATTACATCAGTTGAGTCATCACCTCTACCCATCAGGTAAGCAGGGCCCATCAAATAATCAAATTAACCCTCACATAGCGTAACAACCGTGACAAGTGTTGGATTTCTCCACAGCTGAATGTACGGAGCTGAAGTGAAACCTCAAACCTCTAGGTTCCAGCATATCTCATTCAAAACCCAACTGACGTTTGTAACTCGTTTTACGTGTTTTTTTGAAAAACTATCCAGGAGGTCGTTGTTTCCCAGTGATCTTCATGGGCTAATAGTCATGGTAAGTCCACAAGTGAGTTGAAGGACTGTGTAGCTCAGACAGTTTCTGGATAGAGGGGAGCCAGTAATTAGCCAATAATTACGTTGAAAGAAATTCCTGAAGTCCTCTCTCAATTTTTCTTCTTGTAGATGGCCAAGGCTACTGGTTTTGTTTCTTCTTCTACCGCTACTTCTTCTACTCTGTTTATTACAACCAGGTGTATCATGGGTTGTACTGACGACATTTGAGTTTCTACGCTCCAGATCAGTTGAGGAAAAAGAGTCTTTTGCTTGCAATTGGTCTGACAGTCAGCTGGTAACACTATCATTGGCACCACACCAGATAACAATATGCACATTGTATACTGCTTGATTATGTGGTATTCACTAAGGACATAGTGAAGCTGACCTTAGAGTGAGAATAATAGCGGGTCTCCTGCTGTTAGCTCATAAAAACCTGCTGTGCTATATTGCGAAATGTAACAGAAACCAAATTGGTGACGCATAATCATCTGTTTGGCATGAAAATTAGCCATGATTACTAACTAACAACAGACATTAAGCTAGGGAGGGCATTCAAATCTTAATTTTGTTGTGCCTATATTGAACTGACCCGACTTTTTTTTCTTGCATAACTTCCAGAGTTCAGATCTGCACCTGCTGGGTGGCCTTGCTCTTGCTCACTCTTTCAGCTGGCTTTAGTCCCAGGGTTGTTTCCTGAAGAGAAATCAATGTGTACACCAACAAACAACTAGTCTCCTCTGGGGTTCTCTGGGGTACATTTTAACACTCTGTATTTTGGAAGAGATGAAGCTCGAAGAAGCCAAAACAAGATTGAAAAAGCGAGAAAAAGAGTCATGACCCCTTACGAGTGTTAGGGATACAGCCTCAGGCAGGTGTAAATAGGTTCATTATAATGATGGAAATGCTGTCCTGAGGTCCAGTATCAAGTCAAGAGAACTCTTCTGTGCACGGGAGCCCGTGTACAATACCAGAGTCAGTCATGGCACCTGAGCTGAGACCATAAGGGTTATGTTCATATTTGGACGTTTTAATCCTCACATCAGCCATTAGAGGTATATGTGGACTGTTATGCAGATGTGAGGCCTGTGAGGGAAAAAAAAAGAAATAGTTTGACCACATGTTGTCTGATTCATAACTCCAGCATGAAGTATTTGGGTCTATTATTCGGATGTCCTGCTTAATGTCCAGATGAACCGTCCATCTGAAACTTCTCAGGAAAAGAATACGGACAAAATACTTTGGCTGCCTGCCGTGTGGAATCGTTCACTTAACTTGGACTGTCTTCTAATGTCTTCCTGCCCCTTTGTATAAAAAAAGGGAGTTTATGAAATCCAAATTTCACAAGTATAAAAACAGAAATGAAAAAATTATAAATACAGACAATACGGACAGGGAGGAAATGCTTGAGGTTTGGCACAACAACCAAAATTCCTTTTTCGCCACATCTCAACCTGCCAACGACGGAAAAAATGCCTTTTTCCATCTCTTGGTGTTGACTGGTACGCAGCATGTCCTTTGAGACAAACACAGGTGGCAGATAAAATAATATTTATGAAAACATTTAAACTTTGAAGTTCCTTAATAAAAAACGACAAACAATACAACAAAACGAGGTCACATGAAGTTGAAAGCCGCTCGACAGCATTTTTTTCCTGTAAAAGACGTCCGGCAATTAGCACTTTAATGTGAAAGTTTTCTAAACAAGACGAGAGAAATAACACAGCTTCAAAGAGGTTAAATCGTGTGTGACCAAATTCCAAAATTATTTGGTCAGTCAAGGGAAACAGTCTGGAGAATTATGAGAACATGTGTCGAACATACATACATACTGAATAGAACAGTGGTGGATTTAAACCCACAGCACACACAAACACAAAAAAATCAATTTACTGGCATCCAACCTTACATTTGACTCACCTTTATGGAATTGTTATGGTTTATTTTCTCAGCATCCCCCTCTCCTCAGAAATATGTGTTATTTGACTTGGATGTCTCAGCCTGAATTATGTACTCATCATCATCCGCAGATACGGAGAGAGTTTCTCAGCTTGAAGCACGATTTATGATGTCACAACTAGCTTGGAGGCCATCAACGTCCAGTCTATTAACTTACACTGTAAAAATATGTCATTTGTATTTATTCGTTTATATAATTATATATTCATTATTGTATGTACGTAATAATGTATGTACATTTCTTTGTTTATTTCACAGAGTTTCCTGTATTTTTGAAATACACAAAATATTTCCAATGTATAATATAAAAACTTGAAAAATCTGTAAATGTGAAATACCACAACATTTCATTTTCTTTGTTTTTCATAGAATATTTATTTTTTTCACATGAAATTCATTATTTTTATTGACAATGTTAAATTCAAGGTTAATGTTGTATTAGTGGTAATCGAGACCAAAAGAAGTATTGATTCTGTAGTAACATTTACATGTATGGTGTAGTTACATAGATTGTACAAATATCTTTTATACTTATTGATGTTTTGGCAGCACAAGCCTTGAATAAATGCGTTTCTATTGATTTACAAAACACTCTTAGACATGTCATTTTATGGTATTTTCTCTTTTTATTTTGCAGCTTTTCTCTCTATTTTTTAAATACATAAAAGATCCATAAAATTACCCCAAAAACCCGTGAATTTACAGGTCCAATGAAAAATAACACGCAAAACCTTTTTTACGCTTATTAACTTCTGTTGTTAAATTTAAAATTTTGTTAAAAAGTATCGTGTAGTTACATAGATTTGTTCAGTTGCTACTCATCGTGGCAGTGTGTGCTGCAGGATTATATAGATAGCTGTAAAGATAGCCAAGTGCTTATGCAATTGTTTATTTACACCAAATTAATAGCTATATAATTCTATTCTAATTTTTATTGATTAAATCATATGGTTATTCATGTGAAATTATGTACTGTTATTTTATCACAACAGTTTGACCATATTTGAAGGTAATTAGATTAGAATTTTTAAATGTGAAAATATCCTTAATCAAACCAAATCAAGCTAAAAGCTGTATTTAATTCAAGGAACATTTTTCTGCAGTGAAGTGTGAACTGGAAACTGATAATGGACTTTACAGTGAGGAAAAGATGCACATCTTGCATCCAGCAGTTAGGCTTTTAAAAACAAAACACATTTGAATATTTATCGATTAGACGTTTTAATGTGGGGAAAGGAGGACAAGCAGAATGTTTTTAATGTCGTAACACATGTCTGGAGGGGATCTTTAAAGTCCTTTTTAATGAAATGTTTACATCATTCTGTCTACATCAGACATTGTGATTATCCTAAATATGTGATAATGAAGATGAAAGCAGCGACTCATGTAACAGATGTTCCAAATGTTCCTGTCACTGTCACCCATCTGCGATCAAGTGCAAACATATAGTATCCTTAAGTGCAGAGAGATGCAATAAGGAAGAGATTGCGGAAGACAGGGGTTTTCTTTTTCGACAGCCTCGGATGTACATGAAAAGTTATCTGGAGAGTTCAAGTCAACTCTCTGTGATTTACAGAGTTTCCTGAAAGCAACATGTAACTGCCTTGCACATTAAAGTCAGCTAGCTGCTAGCTGACTCCGCTCGGAGCACCGCTGGGGAGTGCTGGTGTTTATACCGCTATGATAGAGCAGCTTTAGACCATGGGAGGTGGAGGTATTTGGGTGTGCCACTGGAATGGGCAGCTAATTGGAGCCAGGTGAGCAAAAAATCACAGACTGGCTTTTAGTCGCTTTCGACAGCTTTGCTAAATAAAACGCTGCGGACAGACGCAAGCTGGACTTGTTGCTGTTGAATAGTGAGTCGTATTAGCCAGCTTGCTATAGTATATGTCCTGTTTTTTTTTTGTTTTTTTTTTATCATATGCCAGGTTAGCCCCAGACTGAGGTTTAGCCGGCAGCATGTTCTAACCAGGTGTGACTGTCTCTAGTTGTGTTTACATTAGCTTGGCGTACCGTTATTGTTCTGAGTTGTGTGCAACTCATCGCAAAAAAAAAGCATCGGAAAGCATCCCAGCAGCCTCATTTGCTTTTTCTAGTGTATGATAGATCGTACAAACCTGCATTCATTTTTTTTCCCCAATGTTTCATGGACAGGAATAAACCAAAACCCCAGGAGGCGCACCAGGCTTTGAAGTGGCCAATTCGTGTGATATCATTTTCAAGTAATGCTCTGCGTCACAAAAATACTTTTTTCCAATAAGCTTACATTGTGAAAGAAGCGCCTGTAAAACGGGGGCTACATTTCATTAGCATCAGAACCCACAAATGACTAATTTCACTGTTATAACTGGAGCCAGTTCGGTCCAGTGACATTTGGAACGTCTAGAAAAGCTGTAGATTAAACCATTTCAGCTGGCCACTAAACTGCAGGTCAGCCGGCTCGGTCGGCGGAAGTCTCTAGGTCACATGCTCTATGGGCCGCACAACACGGAAGATCCGTTTTTCAAGCTTTTTTGTCTTCAAAACGCCATTGAGCAGCTTTCATAAGCTTGAATGGGGTTCTGCCTCCAAGGCTGTGTCCTCGGGATGAACAAATAGGTCCACTGACGAAAAGTATTAAATCAAGATGTCAGTTAACAGAGAGCGAAGGAAAGCCATGGTTGGAGTCATGAGGATTTAAAAAGCACAAATATAAATTGAGTGTTGTCGATGGAAGGAAAACTGTGTTTTTTTAGAAGATAAGACATGATTTGCTTACCCATCATGTTAAATCGGTCATGACATGACACAATATCTCTATAAGAGACTTAATACAGTCTCTTTTTAAAGCTATTGGACTGCTGTTGGACACACTGTGGTTTTTCCATTAAGGACTAATGCAACTGTTTAATAACAGCAGAGAGGAGATACTGAGAACTGACAAAAAGCAGCGGTTGACCAGGCAGGGGTCCAGGGATTGAGAGCTGGCAGGGGAGATTTCATCTATTTGGATAACCTCCGATGCAAAAATTGTTCTTTTCTTGGATCGTATGCTGCTGCAAAGAGAGGTCATGGAAAATAATAACTGTGAACTTTGCTCCAATGTTAAAACCAAAACTTTGCCAGTGGTAATGATTGCTTCAATCAGAGCAGACTGAAGATTTAGATAGAGATGATAAGCACACAACAAGAAGCCTCTGGGCTGAGATGTTTTCCTGTATCTGATGTAGCTTTGGCTAATTCTATACATTTATGATGCCTCGTGGTAAGTGAATGCTCTCTCTGGATGATAATGATGGGCCATGATCCCAAAATGGCTTCAAGGAAAGTCACAGAAGTGGATGCTTTTTTCACGCGATAATTGAGTTGTACTGAAATATTTCCATTTTTAGGGAGCCTTTACGCCATTACATTTTATTTAATCCTCACCTTACCTATTTATCCTTTGAGTAGTTGACATTTTATGCCACTTTGTACTTTTCTGTAAACCACATTTCAGGGGGAAATACTTTTTCACTTCAGTAAGTTTCTTTGACAGACACAGTTACAAGTTACTTCTCCGATTAAGGTTTTTATTTAAACACATGTGAAAGGCTTACGAAATACAATAAATTGTTCAAGATTAAAATCATTGGTTCCCAATCATTTTGGATTGTGAACCCTAACAAAAAAAAAAAACACCTGTGGACCTTGTTGTTAGCATTTCCCCTCCAGAGTCCTCAGATGGATTTCATTTAAATGTTTTGAGGCCCAAGAAGCAACTTTTTTTTTTATGAGAAAGCAAATATTAGTCCAAACTATGACTACACATTTCTGTAGGGGAACTTTTCTTTTCTGTCATCTTTCATATCGCTTTAATCATCTCATGGCTGCTGAAATTTCCATAAATCACTCGACTTAACTATCAAACAATACTAATACCGAAATGATAAAGTAGGTGAGCAGAAATGACCACTTTCAACAATAGAGTACTGCTCACATATTCATGCATCATTTTTAACAATAATAATGTCATTTATAATAATATTTCACCATTTGGAGGTATTTTAACATAAGGAGAGCTCAGAGATGACTTTTTAACGTTTAGGATTAAAAAGTGGATTATCTATCTCGTTCCTGTTTATCAAACTGACTGCAGCAGCGAGCTGCTGAGGAGAACTTTGTTGTTTACTTCTGCACTTTATTTCATAGATACATTACTGAGGAGAGAGGGGGGAAGACTCTGGTGAGCGTCAAATAGTGAGAGTGCAGCTGAATTTAAACACACAGTGAATAAACACATATAATCCTGCAGTCAGACTTGCGTTGCTGGTGGTTGTTACACCATTTAACAACCACCACTGTTGATGAACATCTATCCGACATGATTAAGTCACACATGTTCACACACAAGGACGTTATTAAGTTTTATTGATGTTAAGTTTAGTCTCTTTTCCTGACTTCCCTAATTCATTTGGAATAATTTGAGTACACAACTGAACAATATGTTTAACAAAGACCTAGTTATTTCTAGACATTCTAATGCAGATTTCTACATAGTATATTTTTAAATAATATATTGAACTTTTACTTGTAATGACCCTCGTGCTTCTAAGTGGTATCATTGGTGGCGGTGTTGGCACAAAGATAGCTTTCTGTTTTCCTCAAACTACCAACAATGGAGCACAAAATGTGAGTTTGTTCATTTATTTACTCTATAGCCCTATTCGCATGGGACTAGTAATACCTGGGGACCTCAAGTGATTTAGAAATGATCCCACCATGTCTGTGTTTCGTGCGGCGCATTCGCACAGGATAAGCGAAGTCTGTGTTTTAACTTGAATTTACTGACATTATGCCCCTGATCGATCGCACCGGAGCCCTCGTTGGAGCAACACAGTGGTTAGATATGGATATTTTTAATATAATAACTGGTGAGCCTGTTGAAAGATAGAAAAATGTTCCTTACCGCATGCTGCCATGCATGTAATCCATCTAATCATCTTTTGAGATTTCGCTTTTCTGATGAGCCTCCTGAATTTGCACCCAAAATGCTGTCAAAACTTTCATTTATAATTGCCAAAGCAGTCTCCATAATTCTCGACCGGGAAAAAGGGGCGGAAAACACAAAAAACCTTAAAAAAAAAAAAACAACCTCAAATCACTCAAATCAGATGCCGATTCGCACGGGACTAATATTATCACATGACCTCTGTTTGGCGAAATATGGTAGGTAATTAGCGGTGGAATTTTTACTTTACAAATTACGGACATGGCAGATTCACACGGGATTAAGATCACAGACGACCTCCGCAATTATTACAAATTACTAGAGGTCCCCAGGTAATACTAGTCCCGTGCGAATA
>OMLP01016762.1:4907-19052 GCA_900302685.1 Spondyliosoma cantharus
TGATATACTGATTAATATCTTGCAAGTACATTATTAGATATATAAATTAAATACATATGAAGACGACACTAATATAAACAATAGCCTATGTCAACACTGCATATCAGTGTTATATGGAATTAGATAAAAATATTGTCATAACACTGTTTAATTGACACAAATAATATAATAAACTGCAATGTTAAACTGCAATGAAAGTGTCGTCTTCCTGCACTTCTTATACTGGCTCACAGACTGAAGTCATTTCTTAAACACAGTTTAGAGTAGAGAGAAGAAGAGAAGTTGGTTCCATCAAAGGTTGTGAGGCCTGACCTCCACAGAGATGACGCTGCCAGGTTTGTGGTGGTACGGTTTGCTGGGGTCATTCTGGTTCAGCGGGTAGAGCTGCGGGTTGGGCTCGTAGCTGAAGGCTTCACTCCCCACTGCACTGAAGTCAAAATGGAGGCTGTCCAACAAGAACTGAACTTTGACCCTGGCCCTCCTGGCCTCTGGACCCACCGCAGGAGTCGGACACAGGATGAGGGAGGAACTGTTCACTGTGCAGCGTGACTCGTACTGGAGGAGAGCGCAGGAACAGTCAAATCAACAGCTTTAAACATTTTTTTTATTTCATTTATACGACAGGTTTAAAGAAAACTGAAGACAGACCTGTTTGACATGACAGAGTGTACCCTCAGGGCAGTCGGCCTCTGGGACGATCCTCCTCAATCTCTTCATTGGACTCCGATGATCCCGGTATCTGGTCAGGACTCCTTTATTCCTCCTGACGATGCTCCTTCTCCTCCTCGGGGGGAGAGTGTCAGGAGGACTGAGAGTGACCCTCATTTTGGGCTCCTGGACCACATCCAGGTTCTGACCAGAGACTCGAATGATTCTGCCTCCCCTGCAAAGGAAAGGAGAACGGAAGAAACTCAAGGCTGGAAAGACGATTATATTACATATTAAACTTAAACAACTCACATACAGTTGGATAATTAATAAGCCCACATAATAAGACTACAGAGGTGACTTTTCCAATTGTCCCCTTGCTCCAAGTGTCGAACAATGCCAGATTATTACAGTCGGAATGTGTACAGTATATTTGAAGTGTTTTTCACAATTAATTAATTCCCAGTGATTGAAAAAAAAAAAACACATCAGAAAATACCAATACCTGATGCAAGACTTTGAGAGGAAAACCATGAATATAATTGGTGAGTTTTAGTTGTTTGATGTGATATAAAACTTTAAATGTAATGCACAGACAACACACATGTATTCCTACATATACGTAGATATGGAAGAAACAGAATTCAACGCCCCTGATTACAGAGAAGTTGGGACACTATGTCTAACATAAACAAAAACAGAATGCAATCAACAGTTTTATGAAGTGTTCCTAAGCCCATGTAGGAATCGTTATACAATCACATGTTTCACAAAGTGGTGAACCTCGCCCCGTCCTTGCTTGTGAACGACTGAGCCTTTTCGAGGATGCTCCTTTCACACCATCACCTGTTACCAATGAGCCTGTTCACCTGTGGAATGTTCCAAACAAGCCTTTTCTTTACCAGTCTGTGTTGCCCCTGTCTACACTCAGAATAGGCATACATTTGCACAAATGAAAGCGGTCGATGTGGTAAAACATTAAATATGTTGTCTTTCTACCGTTTCCAGTTGTGTTCAATTGAGCCACAAAGGATTTGTGTGAGATTTCAGTGTTTTGCCTTAAAAGAAAACTGTCACAACTATTAACTACTGCTAACAATTATACATGTATATTATGTACATGTTTAAATTATATCATATAAATGTATGAGTGATTAAAGATTGCTCTGATGAGAATGGGAATTACCTGAGAAAGCTTTTGGATGGAGCAGCCATCGTGATGTTGGGGTTGGGGGTGTAATGATACACCAAACCCTGAAGGTGTCGCTCTGCTCCACCGAACCGCACAGTGATGCCGTGTTCTCCTGTTCTGTTGCTGCCTCTGGTCAGACAGCTGATATGATCCTCCTGGATGTCAAGCCTGAACAGAGGCAGACATTTTACATTTTAACCCCGCGTGTACATCAGTCTGTTCACGCTAAAAGAAAGTCTTGATTCACGGTCAATTCGAAACACTTACACCATACATGACACTCCTCCGATTAAGACGCTGACTTCACTCGGGTGTCCAGTCCTCAGCCTCCGGCCTCTGATGGTGAGAGACGAGCCCCCCGCCTTGGGCCCTCTTTGGGGGAAGATGCTGCTGAGTACGGGATCCTGGAGATGGGGAGACGAGGAGAAGAAGAAAGATAACGGATGAGATGAAGGGAGAAAAAAAAAAAAGCGTAATCAATAATCCGATACTGAGCGGCTGATTTATTGTGAAGATAAAAGAGACACCAGGGCATTCTGGGAAACACTAGAAGGCTGCCTCTCAGTCAGCTAGCAGCACAATTAATCTGCTTGTCACTTGGGCCAATTAATTAAGGCTGTTGTCAAACATACGGTCCTTTCACTGTAATGTAAATGAGGAGGCATGTTATTACTTTATTGCACTGCAGTGGTTCACTTACATTTACGAGGCACGGTTTCAAGTGAAGCCTAATTAACAAAAGCTGAGAGCAGCGAGCTGTCGTTTCAGAAATCTTCAGTGGGAAAGTGCTTTTTATGGATAAACAAACACGGACATTACACAGCTGCTGTGAATTGTTACAACCAATCACTCTGGATGCTTCCTCAGGCCGAATTCGAACGCTAATAGATCGCATTTACATCGCGTTCTCCAAATGAGGCGTTTCAGGATTAGGTTAGAAAAATACCAAGGGACTCTCCCTCTCAGAGAGGTCTTGATGCGTCTGTTTTGGTCCACACCCAAGACCGATTACTGTGCTCTCATACATGAAACTGGACAAAACTCAGGGGGGAACATGCACAAATTCAAAGTAGTTGCTGCTTGTGAAGTGGGTGTGAAAATGCCCCAGAGATGTCTTTGTTTTTTAAACGCGTGTTTATTTGCTTCAGAATAATGATTAAATCCTGTCACGGTAGGCTTTTTGAAAGGGTGGAGCAGAAGTTTCTGTAGATATTAAGTGGCTTTACATGCACTTAACGCATAACTCCACCGATTTTACACATTATTGTGTCTTTACTGGTCTTTTGGAGTATTACTGCATATGTGATAATTGCAGTATAAAGCCCTCTGTGGCACCAGAGGAAGCTGCATGTAATCTGATGAATTGTCCAGAGTAACCCTTTCGCTAAGCAGGTTATAGTGTGCTTTGGGTCTGAAGACGAGACAAGTTGAAAATGGACAAGCTGTGCTCTTGATGGAAGGAGAGAATTCTGACTAGCCAGTGACTGAAGTCACCTGATTTCTCTGAGTAATTGGTTTCTTGAGTGGTCGCAAACATTCTGACTGTGGCTGAATTTACCTGGAATCTGAAGATCTGTGCAGACAGCCCGAGTCCTCCACCCCTCACTTTGACTGAGGCCTGGCCGCTCTTTTCTTTTTCACTGCTCGTAGTCTCACACACTATCCTGCAAGAGAAATACGGAAGACTGTCATAAATATGGAAGCAGAAACATTTCTGAGCAGGTTGCGTTCAGGTGTGGTAACAATGACTTGCCTCGAGGAGACTTCGTATCTGCTGTGGATGACGTTGCAGTGGACCCCGGCTACTTGGACTGAGTTTTGGATGTCTTCAGCTCTCTGGCCGAGGTTGGAGCCTGAAATGGTCACGACGGTCCCCCCCTCTACTGGACCGGATACTGGGTCCAGCTGAAACACAAGAGGACACAAATTTGAAATGTATGTCCTGTCTTTTTCTGACATAATGCCTCGATACCATGACAGCATGACATGTAATGACAGTCAGCTCATGGTTCAGCACATTGTATAAAACTGGGTGTATGGTTTGATGCAGTACTGCTTAAAAGGGGTAAACCGTGGGGGTAAAAACCATTGGGACCATTGCTGCATGTCATTCCTTATCTCTCTCCCCTCATTTCTTGACAGCAGACAGAACAGACAGACTATAAATACTGAACAGAACGGAACCAAACGGCAGAGTCAAAGGAGCTGTCACATACAGAAAACGTCCAATTTGTCAGAGAAAGCAGTCCTGCAGTCAGAAACGAGATGAGGATTCACATCATTATTATGTCTCGCTTTTCCTCAGAGAGTGACTTCCACCGCAAACATAAAATAGATGGGAAGTGCATTCTTCAACCCCATTTTTCTCTAAAAGCAAAATAATCCTTAGGAAGTGTTCAAAAGATGGTAAAAACATTCTTACAAAGTGAATGACAGGCGCAGGACAGGTGTGTTGGACCTCATCGGCGCAGGAGTCCTGATACACACAGCGAGAGCTTGCGGCACCGCCACACCAAACACAGCCGTACTTGGGGTCTGCAGTGCGACACCGGCTGCAGTCCGACCGGCCCACCGAACAATTGAACAGAGTCACTGAAACGAGGCAGAGAGAGGAAGTCTGTGAGGGAAATTGCATTATTTCGATGCCAAACTATATAAAATGAACCCGCTACTGTGCGTAATCAGCTACTTACATCTCCTGCATACAAAGGATGTCACACACACACACACACAGACACAAAAACACACAGTCCTCACCATACAGATCCTCAGCGCTGTCGATGTGGAAGTTGTTTTTCCTCCTCACATTGATCATGGCTGCATATTCCTCCAACAAGGCAGAATAGGCATACTGCACCAAGAACAGCAATGTCAGTTAAACCAGCACAGGTGCTACTTGTGATATCTTAAATGAGTTGATGTTATGCACGCTCATGTGCAAAGCAGCGACAGTACGCATCAAATTATCTGGTTATGAGAACGAATGAAAAACATTCATTGAAACACACAAACACATGATTAGGAGACGTCAGTTCATAGATTTTTCTTAATATTGCATGCCAGTGGGCTATTGGAGTTTTCTTTGACCTTTTTCTGTGATGATTTACAGTCCTTGTGAATGTTTATTCGATCAGACTGAGACAGAGGAAGTTGATAAGTTATTGTACTGCCTGCAGCAAAATGGTGACTCAAACACGCATGCAGAGCGGGTGGGCAGGGTCAGTTGTTCAGAGCCGGCCAGCTCTGGAGAAGAGTCAGGTGCAGAACCAGACATTTGGGAGGAATAAACACCCGGAGCTACATCGGTTTCTGCTCTAATCCGGAACCAATAACAAACAGGGGAAGAGCTCAGAGATTACGTTTCAACTCTTGGGAAAAAGTGGATTGATCTTTAATCCTATTCATCAACCTGACTGCAGCAGTGACCCGCGGAGCTGACCCCGATTTTGGGGCGTTTATGCTGTAATGTTGACTTCCCGGAAATGTATTTTCCCTTTGAACGTGATGTTACAGAGAGGAGGGGAGAAAAGAAGAGAGAGAACCAGAGTCTCTGGTAAACGCTGAGATCAGTGAGACGTTGACCTGAGATCAGAAACGCACACGCACACCCTTGGTGCGTGCCGTCTTGCTAGGCTATGGCTAATGTACCGTAAAGTAATCCGTCTGATTGATGCAAATAAGCACCTGCAGTAACGAGAATAAACTTCAATTGTTCAGTGGTTTAACTCAAAAATTTGCTTCACAATAGGTGAGCTATTACAAAACCACCATTGCTGATGCAAATCTACTGTATCTGACGTGACTCCTGGAAGACGTAAAGTTTACTGAAGATTAGTCTCATTTGCCAACTTCCACCCCCTCTCTCTGACTCTATCCTGAAAGTTAAAGTGACAGACAACCAAATGAAATGCACCACTGACTTGAGTAGAGAGAGAGATTTCTTCAGGTTTGAAAATGGTTGGAAACATTGGAAATGATACAAGTACAGCTCAACAGATATATAACAAAGGTCTAGTGCGTTTTAGACATTTTAATGCAGAAATGTTACATATTTTATCGTTAAGATGCAGATTAGCTGAGATTTTTGCTGAGTTTTTGACATATAATACCTAAAGATGTTTTGTACCAACTTAAACTGTGACTGTGATTATTTAGTCATGACAATTTTATGTTGTTGAAATGGTTGTCAGGGCTTTACAAAAGCCTAGAAACCATTATTTTTAAGACTTGTAATGCGTACACTAAAAGGTTCAACACACTGAGATGATAACAGAGATTTTCTGACCTGGTGGGGTTTGCAGGTGATAATGAAGACTGATTGTTCTCTGGCATCCGGCTCCACGGAGGCATCCACCACCACCGACTGATTTTCAATGTCCAGCACACACTCGTAGTCCAAATTCTCATCCTAAATGTACACACCGGAAACATTTTAGCACACAGACATACACATTGGAAAATAAGCTAATTTTCACCTATGTCATTGGGGTACAGTGGGTGGGTGCATCAGAAAACCCTGAGGCCTAGAGCTTACAAAATGAGCCTTTATATTGTTATATACTGACAGAGAAAATGTGTCTATGTCAGGAAAAGGACTGTTCAAAATGTATTTGCAAATCTGCTTGTACTCACTGCTGCTGATGAGACTTAAAAGACTTGCTTTTTGATAATTACATGAAACGAATCCCAGCCTCAAACCTTGTAGCTGAAGCTTGATGATGGATACATTTTATCATGTGAATAATCTGCATGAAAACAGCTTCAACGTAGTCTGACTCCAATGAGACAGAAGGCTGTTGACCCAGTGTTTGGCTGCCTTACCTGGAACAGGTTTAGGTGCTGTCCCACCAGAGTGACTTTCCTCTCCACATTGACAGGCAGGAGAGAGGAATCCTGAACTCTCTCCACACACGGACATTCCTGATGACACATTATGATCCATTACATGAGAAACATCTAAACGTAAGGGAAAGGAAAATGCTGCTATACTTTATACCAACATTATGTAGACATGTGAACGGCTTATTTAATAATTAATTAACTATTATTCAATTTTAATTATTTTATAATAAATGGGCATGAGGTGGTTGCTTGAGACTTTGACTTCTTTTTGTCAGAGACAGGCGTGACTAGTTGTTTGAACGTCTGCTAAAACAAGTGGCATTAGGGTTAGGCATGCAGTTAAGCCTGGCTCATGTCCCGGTTCATTCCAAAGATGTTCAAATCAGTGTTGCCAGATTGGGCAGTTTTCAAGCCAAATGGGAGGTTTCGGGCAGGTGGACAGGATTTGGGCTGGTTTTACAATAGACTGAAAACTAAAGAGGGATGTTTCTGAAGAAATTGGCAGTGTGAATGCTGGAGGTTGAAAATGCGATTTAGAGGTTGAGGATTACCAATAATGTATTAAAATTGTGGAATATTTTAAGGTCTTTATTTAAAAATATGATCCTAAACTGAATAGCTGGGTTTAATTTGTTTGGAGTGGCAACAGAAGAAGTATGAATTTAATTAAAAATGGGGTGAGGTTGAAGGATGTACAACCGGTTGGGAGCTAAACTGCATTGCAATTGTAATCAATAGTAATGAGAACACATCCAATCACTCAGCTCACACGGCCTGTAGCGTTTTTGCTAATCTGTTTTTCATTGTAGCAGAGACTATTATACTCGCAACATTAGAACATAATTCTTTGTTTGTTTTTTGATATCATATCTCCTTTACTCTGTCTCTTCTTTTCCCTCGTTTTCTTTCTGCTCCTCTCTCTCTCTCTGTCTTAATGCTGTCAAGGCTTGTTGCAATTTACCAAGTTACATAAAACCTATTTTATTTGCTGAGTGAGCTTTTTAAGGCAGAGAGCATAAATTAAATAATAGTTTTATAGTTGCATTGTACAATGTAGACTCCTATCTGTATTTGTCCTATTATGTCAAATTGAAAAATTGAGATTACCAACAATTCTGTTACTGCTGTTAATGCATTCATTTGTATTGTTTGTTTTTTGTATATAATATTAATACTTGGGAGGTTTTAATCAAATGGCAGATTCTGAGATGTTGTTGGACTGAAAAACAAACCAATCTGGCAACAGTGTTTCAGGTCGTGGGGCGATGCAGGTCACTCTAGTTCCACACCATGATTGTAATACATTTTGTACAGACATTGTGCTGCAGAGCATTGTCATGCTACAATATTAAGAGAGTTTCACTGAACTGTTGCCGTTCCTTCGACTGGAACTAAGGGCCTTACTGTGATTTGGACAGTATACAAGAAAGTTACATTCTTTATAGCAACAAACAAATCTGACGTGGGAGTAGCGATCCCATTTCACACCTAGCTTAATACTAGACCAGACTATGAATGCAAAAAGCCACTGCAAACAAAATGACACTCCGAATGCAGCGAGCCGACCACCAACACAAACGACACAACAGCAATGAAACATCAGACATAAATTAAAAACCAAAGAGGGATAATAAGAAATGATATGTGTAGGAGATTGTGTATGTTCTGCAATAGGGAAACATTACTATCAGCAGCTAGCACTGAATGAGGTGAGGGCAGATGATATGGAGAGGGCAGAGCAGTCGATAAGACCTATCAGGTTAGGGCCTTGAATTTCTCACTTCTATCCTCACATCCGAGATTACATTGATTTAGTGTCAGTCATTGGCCTTTCCTGTTGACAAGAGAGCTAATAAAGATAACTGCGCTACAAGTGTAGTATTCAATATTCCTTGTTGTTCCCACTGCTGCGGGATGGGCACCGGGTACTTGTATGCTGACTGCAGATTACAGATTAGAGTTTAGATCCTCCTGGGTTAATTATGAAGGTTTTATAAAGGAATAGTTCAACAGTTTGGTGTATGTGCTAATGTGCTCTTTCGTCACAAGTGAGGTGGGACGATGAATACCACTCTGATCTCATCTGTCTGTTAAAAATGAAACCAGAGCTTAGTGTAGCTAACTATGGGTGGGACAAAATACTGAGAGGGCAATATATCGTATAACTGTCTTTTGCGATACGATTGAAGATACACTGGCACAAAGCAGTGATATTTTTATGAAAACATGAAGATGCTCTAAACAGGTTTCAAATTTTGACTTACCAGATTTGCTTCTTCAAACATTTCAATGAGTCATAGTTGTATCCAACCTTTAAACATTTAAACTCTTCTGCTCCCCGGCAGCTAAGCTAACCATCTCCTGGCTTTAACTTAATATTTAACATATTTATACGAGAGTCGTATAATTCTTCAAGCAATATCAAAACTATATTTCCCAAAATGTCAAACTTTTCCTTTAAGCAGTTTTGTCCTTCTGACAGGGTAACAAGTGCGATTTCTACACCGGCTGCACACGTGGCTTCTGCACTCACCAGGAAATAAGAGTCAGCCGAAGAATCTGACTGGTAGTTTGTTGCAGATTCAGCGGTGGGGCTGAGAACCGTTTCAGGTGATTGTGTATAGACGACCGACTTTTTGCTGGCGACTGTGACAGATGAGCCGGTTACAGAGTCCACGTCAATTTCTCCCTCTGGTTTCTCCCAGTCATTCAACCACAGAGGTGAGTCTTTTTCTTCAGAGCTGGTCAGAAGAATGGCTTCCTTACTGTCACTGACAGAAAGGTCTGTTAACAGGGTCACTTCGCTGGAGGTGGCTGAGCTTACATCGGAGGAAGAGCCCACCGCTTCACCAGACGGCTCTAAGAATCTAAGGACAGGGTCTACCTGGCCACTAGTACTGCTGGGTAATGTAGTGTCGGGAGTTTCGTCAGTGACACTCCAGGGTATAGTGATCTCATCCTCTGAAAAACCTCTTGTAGTGACACCAACTCCATCGGTCACCCGTTCCACATCTGCGAACAACCCGCCAGCGGTGGTGACATCAGTGTGAATGGTGGTGGCCTGGGTGCTGATCCCGACAAAGGGGGAAGTTGCGTCCGGAATCGGGGGTGAGGTGAGTTCAGCATTAGGGGAGGTGGATGGTATCACTGTAGCGACAGTTGAGGGGACAGCTGCTGTGGTGGGGGTGGGTGTCACTGTGGGTGGTGGCTGTGTAGTTGCGGTCGTTGTTGTTGTTGTTGTAGTTGTAGCAGCCGGGACAGTAGGAGGTAAAGGGGTCAGTTTTCTGGTAGGTGGTGGGATGGTGGGTGTTGGCGGTTTGAACTTGACGATGGAGTAGCACAAGTGAACAAGCGAGGAGACAAGAAAAAAAGGGGAGGGCAGGGGGGAGGACAAATTAAGATAAAACAAAAGGGTACGCAAATAAATACATCGAGAAGCAACTCATGAGGGACATTAAGAAAAAGATTCATGGGAAAAAACTGGACTCAAAAGACAAACGGAACAAACAAAACTACTGCAAACGGACGGTGCACGCACAGACTAACATGTACAGCATGTTGCAGAGTGCAGCATGAAAAATGCCCAGCAAAGCAAACCCAGTGCTTTAAAGTGTTTTCCTCCAATATACCGTATACACTCAGTTGCAAGTTTATCATGTGCCTCTAGCTGAAACTGATTGATTATGATACAAAAGTCCTGCAATAAATCCTCCCTACAGGAAGTGAGTCTGACTGTGTTTACTGAGAGCCGTTTCTGTTATTAGGCACAATCACTTGTGTAAATGGCGTGGACAGAATATTAGAAATACATTTCAAAGGCTCTGTTCAGTCCTGACATTAACATGTGTCCTGAGTGATCCGAACACAAGTGGACAGCTGTAAGTAGGTGTGAATGGCCCCACTGAGGATGCATTTGAGATCCAATCACTCCACATTCAAAGGTGGTCTGGACGGCATGTGAGTAAGTTCTTTTAGCACCATGTAAAGTAATGAGTCCTGGGGCACAAGGGAGACCCCCTACTCAACTGGCGTCCTCCAACAAAGAAGAAGAAGAAGAAGAAGCCATAAAAACAGGCAGAATGGATTACATGCTGTCCGATTTCCACGCGCTTGCAAATCAAGCATTAACTTTCCTTGTAAAATCTGTTTTGTGACGGCATCGCTGTATCAGTCTGTTTTAACTGACTTCACCATTTACGCTAAATTTATAAAGGAAGACAGGATCGTATCGATGTAAGCAGGGCAATAAACAGTAATCAATATTGCCAACTTCTCTGTCGCCCAGGGAGAAAGTCCACAGTCCCCCTTAAAAAAAAAAAACAATCTCACAATTTTGCACTCCTTAGAAAAATATATAAACTTAGTTAAACGCTGTCCATGACAAATTCTTAATTACTTGGGCCTTCTTGTAAGTTCATCAAACGTTATACATGAGGTTCTGTCTTTGTGTAAAAAGTGTCAGTTTGTCCCACTGGTGTACGCATATATTTACACACATATGAAGTGAGATACGATGACAACTGGACACTTGAGAAGCATGCGAACTGACAGACTCCACTTGTGATCGGATGGCTCAGGACGGATTTTGATAGCACACCTCTCTACAAAAGTTAAAACAAAACCTGAGAATTACAACCTTCACAAAGGGACTATTTATTGGACGACTTTTGTATTACTGCAACAGTTTTAGATAGGCGCACCTAATAAACTGACAACTGTATATACCCCTCAAATCCATTTCCATTTAAACGACACAACCGAAAGCCTTCCTGTGGACTCACGTTTTGGTTGTAGATGGTGACTCCTTGGTTGCAGGTGTGTTTGTGTGTGCAGACATGCTGGTGGATGCACCAGTTACACCCCCAGCGGCTGCTAACACACCCTTGGCATCTGGCAGAGCGCACAGCAGGAGAACAGGCAGAACGACAAAACAAATCACCATGAATGAGACAATACAAATGTTAGAAAGCCCCTTCTACAACAAATCTACACCATCAGATGATCTAACACTGTATTATCTGTTCTTTGCTGTTCCTTTCCCTTGCACCTCCTGGCATCCCGCTCTGAACCATCTGGTACTCATACTTGCTAAAACTATCACATAAACTACGTTGACTTGAGCTGCAATTTTCCTGAAACAACATATAACACAGTCATGAAAATGTCAAAAACAGCTATGCATGGCTTCTGCTGCATGCAAGATCTGAACCGCCTCAGCGAGGCATCCAATGGACAAACAGTCCAAGCTGAATAAGCCTTGGTGTTGACGTGTGTGTTTACTTACGGCCTGCGTCCAGAGAGCTGCTGAACCAGGCTGCAGTTGTAAAAGGTGAATTCTGTCTCAGCCACCGTCACGTTTACGAAGCGCAGTGACAGGGTCACCATCACAAACTCTGCATTAGAAAAAACAGTTTCAATAAACATGTTCAAAGTATCTGACCAACTTCTGTGTCATTCTCGTAAGTGTTAGAGCATTTATTCCAAATTCTTCACGCACTACTTTCCCATTTTTCACACTGTATAATCTTGTTGGCCAGTTGGGTGCCATTGCTGACGGAAAGCACAAAGCACTCACCATCTCCATGGCCAATGGGGGGCAGACTGCTGGCATCAGGCGTAGAGCATATCACACCGGTGTCGGTGAATAAAGCAGGAGTTTCTGTGTCCTGGAAGAAGCAAGAGTAGGCCTCTCCTTTTCCTAGACCGGGGAGACCCTCCACTGACACTGTAATCTGAGTGAGGGGAAAAAGAAAGTTAAAAGCTTGACTGAGGGTTCAGCTCTGATATACCTCAGAGAGTGTTCAGGAAGACTGCAGGAACACGGCAGACTGTCACTATGCATTAATCCCATCTGTTCCCCACTCTTTCCCCTGAATTACATCAGTTTTCTCCCCACGGCTGATGTTGTAGACGCTGAGGTGCTGGATGCTGAGGCACTGCTGAGTCTGGTTAAAACTCCACAGCCACTGACCAGGCACAGACCCTCGCTGGCACTCCCAGCGCTGGCCACACCTGAAAGACCACAGAGGGGTAAGCAGCGTGACAGAGAAAGAGGAAGTGGACAGAATTCACAGTAGCCCCACCATTACTTTCATTTTCTTGTTTTTACACTGACTCACCGTCCCTCCAGGACACACCAGCCACAGTAGGGGTCTTTGGCAGACAGACAGGACTGACAGTCCAGGTGGTCTCCACATTCTGCCACCGGACGCTTCTCTACCTGAAAATGACAAAGAACTGACGATCAGTACTCGAAGACAGATTTTTTGGGTGAATTAGGTAGATATGAGTTTTTTAGTTGAACCTTTCTGAATAATAATGTAAAACTGCAACCTTCATTATGACATGAGACCATAAAAATGATTTTTAACCTACATGTTGTTCTTATTGTTTGCAAAAACATGACAAATGGCACGACAACAGCCTTTTAATCATTCATTTATGACATTTGCTTTGATTATAGTCACTGAGGTAGGTTATCTGGGTGGCTACAGGCAAGTTATTTAATGTTAACATGGCTTATTTCTACTTTTCATTTTTTACTTTCCACCGAGTGGCTTTCAAGTTTTAAGGTTAACTATGTGTCAGTCTAGCAGCCATTCTTTTTTATCGCAGTGGACAAGCTAACATCAACATTAGCAAATATCCCAATTTGCCATGCTTATGTATATAAGCTAGCTAGCTAGAGTTTAGTGAGCTAGAGATTTAGCAAGTGAGTCAGGGCCATAATATGACCTGCGCATGTTCCATCTTTTAGCTCTTGCCTCTTTGAGTGTGTGAGCTTAACTGTAGCTTAATGCTCTTGTAGCGTTCTAGTCATGCTAGTTAACGCTCAGACCAGTTAACATTGACATTAGTGAATATTTGCCATGATTAGTTTCCTAGGCTAGGTAGATTGAGTTAGTGAGTTAGCGAGTTAGCTAGTCAGAGCTTCACACTTATATTTAAAAAAAAAAGTTAGCTTCTAGCGACAGAGATAAGGTCCATAATATTACCTTTAGCGTGTGAGCTTAACTTCAGCTTCATCCTCCTGTTGCACTGACGTCATGCAAGTTATCAAGTCATCATCAGCTAAGTTAGCTCAGGAGGTAAACCTTCCTATTTGAAATGAGCGTTAACGTTACTAGCTAGCTCACATCCAACCAGCTGGCTAGATATGTCGACACTATGTTGGGCTTCAATGTTATCTCGACAGTTAAGTGTTTCGCTGTCTTTAACCAGAGCATTCATCTCCTAAATTAACAAAGTTGTTTGTTTTGTCCCCTCTTAGTAATGAGTGCTACAGTACACAGTAGGCCTGGCTCTTTATCGGGAGCCATTTTGTCATGAAACAGTAGGTAAATACAGCTCTTACTAATCAAATGAACAGAACCTTCATTAAATTCAGTAGTAACACCTGTGTTTTCCTACAACTTCATGCCAACTGTTGCTGCATTATTTGGTCAGAAAAACATGATTCATTG
>OMLP01016767.1:17818-29623 GCA_900302685.1 Spondyliosoma cantharus
GAAAAAAAAAAAAAAAAAAAGGGAGATGTGCCGTGATGATGTCAATTCTAGGCACTCTTAATCCATCTCAAATGGCTGTGAGGGGGAAGCGATATCACCGTAGATTATCACGGGGGAAAGAAATGACCGTTTACCGCTTCACCTGAATCAGTGGCTGCTGAACCCTTCATTGCCTCCCATTTGAGACATTAAACGTAACACAACCTGAGACAGAAAGGTCGCCTGGAAATGATGAAGCGGGGTTTCCTGTGTGCGCTGGAGTGTGAAGCTCGGGCTACAGCGCCGATTAATGGAGCCGCAGATGTGATTGAGTGAATAAGTGCATCAGTGTGGACGGCCCCACGGCGGACAGAGGGGATCGGGATTATGAAGTTATATGTTGCGTGTGTGTTTCTCGTGACTTCATTGTTCAGAGGAAGCACAGGAAGTATTCTGCTCAAACAATCCCACAGTTAAAACCTCACATTCAACATTTTTTGAAGTACGAAATGTGTTTGCTGCATCCAAAAAAAAATGCCTCAGAGGAAACTTCTGTCGTCTAGACCTGTGTAAGATAAAACAAATATATTAATACGCAGTGATGAAAGAAGTAAAAGTAGATAAATCTTATTTTTTTTTTAAATCAGAAGTCCTGAATTCAAAATGTTACTGAAATCTGCATTTACTGATATTTTGGCCACTCGGGGGCAGCAGAAACAAGATGCTGAGACGACACTGATGTATCTGTTTTTAACACACCTGTCTGTCCTTCTGCTCGAGTTAAGAATGTGTGCACTTTTGCCACCTATGTCATTTGGTGCTGTGCAGGTCGTGCACAGTGGGATGATACAAAAATGATACAATAAAAGGTGAATAGAAAAAAAGATTGATTACAGACGTAAAAAAACAGGATTTTAGTTACATTACTTTATTATTGTGGTACTTGGATTTACATCACTGACTACATTTTTAAGAGGTAATGAGCAGCTAGAGAACCTGTTTTTAAAGCTTCGCTCTTGTTTTTGTTTTTTGCTGTGATTTACTAGATAGTTTTGCTCTTCAGGAACAAATCGGTCAAATACCGGTTGTCGTGAAACGGCCTGTAGTTAGGGGTCACGAGGTCAAAGGGTCTGGGAGCAGTAGTGAAGGTGGTGTTATGATATTTATCTCAACTCAACAACGTGTCCGTTATTCATCTCCAGCGTGATGTCAAATAAATGATTTAAAATCTAGAAAGACAGACAGAAAGAAATCACCTTGTGAGTTAATAAGTCCAGGTTGCTTACTGTGCCTACAGTGACCTCCAGTGTTCATGTGTGTTGCTGCAGACATGTGGTTTTAAATCTGTATCCTCAATGAGAGGCAGAGGGATTGTTGTTAATGTGGTCTGTGATTTCATTTCAGTCAACATGTCCTTTATTTTGAAAATCTCCCTCAAACAATCATAGAGCTTAATTCAGCACACGACCTTATCTATCAATAATAAATACTTACTTTATAGAAAATGCTCTTAATAACCTACTTATTGTCGGGATATGAGTGTATTTCCATTTCAGCACAGAATATAACCTCTACTCACCTCATTGTTCAGTAGATACTCTGTGTTCAGTGTTGGGTGTGACACAAAGGGCTGATGGTACAGAAACCAAACGTCACACTAAGCGTAAAAACTCCATATCAGGCTTGGACGCCGGCGGAATAACAAACATCTCCTCAGCACCGTGAGAGCATCGCACGTGGATTAGATAATGTATAATTTACAAGGCCCTGTTGCAGAATGAGACGGCGGGGGTCTGACTACCTGCTATAGATGTTGGCTTTGATTTATGGTTTATGAAAATGATTAAGAGATTGCGCCTTCATCGACACAGCTGCTGTTTCAAACATGTCACACTTTGACCTCTGTCGCATTAGTGTGGGTCTCTGCAGAGGTGTATGATTTGAGTTCCTTTTGATGCCGGATGTATTTAACAAATTGATGAATGAACAGCTCAACGTATGATTTATTGTTCGGTCTGCAGAGGCAGGAATTTATGTAATCATGCTATAGCCAAGAGAAGGTATATTTTTGAGCTACAGCATTTGTAGTTTACTGTCTGGTACACTCGGCTACTTTGTACTGTAGCTCTACTTCACTGCCTTTTATAAGGAAAAACTGTATTTCATACTTCACTACATTTATTCACTTATGTTTCAGATAAACATTTTGCACACGTAAACGACTATCGTCTCATTAAAGGTGCAAGATGTAGAGGAGTTTGTTTAAAACATATAAAGATTTATTAAGATTATCAACAGAATTTGGAAAAATAACACGTATTATGTAAAACATGTCTATGTGTTGTGTATATTGAAGTTAGCATGCTAACCAGTTAGCCCCTATCCACTTTGGAGAGTGATGGTCCAATAGTAAACAACACCAACACGTCCCCGTCGCTACGAGCTCGAGTCGGCTAATACAACCGCTACCTGCATGGTTAACTGAGCTTACAAGCTAACAGCAGCTGCAGTTAGCCGCAGTTAGCGGCTACACATGATCCCCACCATTCGCCCAGAATCTGAATTTTGACAAGTGGCCAATGCTCACATATTGCACCTTTGAATACGATGCATTTCTATAAATTAGATCACCAAAAACTATATAAAGTAAGTGAGATAATATTCTGTTGATATTTGGAGTTCATATTTTAATGTTTTCAACTATAATTCTTACATATTGCACCTTTAAATGGACTTAATTATCAAAATACTTGACCTGCTAATACATGTGCTCAAGTCTCAAATGTAATAATTAAAGTAAACATCAATGTTTACTGCCAGCTGATGGATTATCAGCTTGGCCGAATATCAGATCTGATATTTAGCATTTTCTTATTATTGGTATATGAACTAGTAAATGAAGTTATAAAATAATGTAGTGGAGTAAAATGTACAATGTTTGCCTCCAAAATGCAGTAGGGTGAGTATAAAGTGTCACTGCTACTTACTTAATTAACTCCGTCTCAACTGATACAAACTAAAATAAAAAACTGTCACATAATGCATCAAGAGTAACAGTCAAATGATGTAATATATGATAAAACAACACTATAAGGGCACCTATTCCTGCATAATGAGTACAGTCATTTATTGTTTTGATAGGCTACTTTGTTGTGGATGACACTGCAGGGAGTGCTTTCACATGGTGGCATTCATATCACGATACTAAAATCATGAACGTCATGATGTTTATTTTAATGTTTGTATTCTGGAACATTTCTGACTTTAAGAAGACAATTCAGTGTTCACAGGCCTACATTTTATTTTGTAGGAGCAGTTTGTTTCAGATAAAGCGTGTAGATATTTGTCTTCTGTAAAGTTAAAGTGTGTTCACGACGCTTTGAAAGAAAAAAAATAATGATGTTAAATTAAGTTATTTTACGAACAGGTGTCACTCAAACTGACTCAGACTTCCTGTTTGCTTAAATCACAGCGTTTCAATACAAACACCAAATCAAACACGTATAAATCAGTGATTGCGGAGTAAATATTCTACAGATTTCATTTATGTTGTTTTTAAGATAATAAATGTGTATTTCGTGTGTGTGTGTGTGTGTGTGTGGCTCGTGCTGTCTGCGGGAGGGGGGCATGATGTTTGACAGCCCCGCGCTGCATGCCGGGATACGTCGCGTTCTTGTTTACAAGATGGTAGAAGAGGAGATTTTGCTCTGACCTATAAACAGAAAAGTGTTGAGACTTTCCAACGTTGTCACGCTCGACCTCATTTTAATTGTTCGTGTCGTCGCGGATACTGGAGGTGTTTTTAGACGGAGCGACGCAAACTGGAGCGACTGAATGTGGCCGGAGCCGCAGCAGCAGCAGCAGCAGCTCTCAGACTGACAGCAGATTTTTGCACTGTCACTGACAGACAGGCAGGCAGACAGACAGACAGACAGACAGGCAGGTAGGAAGGACTGAACCCCTGTTCAAATCACAGGTGAGTACTGAACATGAAGGCTGGAGCCGTCACACTGGATTCATTCGCTGTTTCATGTTGTGTTCACCTGCTTAGCTCGTCAGTTGGTCTGAAAACTAGCTAGCTAACAGCGGTTAAACTAGCGTGCGCGTGTGTGTGTGTGTGTGACAGCTCGTCACTGTCAGCTGGCAGCTCTGAGAAGAGTCACGTTGGTTGTGTGATGTGGCTGATGGCCTCGGTACACAATGACAAATGAGACAATTTGTTGTGTGTTTTTTTTGTCTTTTGTGTGTCACAGAAGAGGGGAAAAACAAACAAACTTGGTAATATTAAAGGTGCACTGTGTAGTTTTGAGGAAGAGGGAAAGATCTTCGTCAACAAACTCTTGGATGGATGACAGCGAGCGAGAAAAAAATACACCTGCAATTGCCGCTTATTGCCATCGTGTCGCAAAAGAGAACAAAATGGAAAGCTTCGAGATCACCACTTTAAAGGTCAACATCATTTTTATACATGTGGCGGACCCTGCCACCTTTCTAGCTTTAAACAGCGTCCAGGGGACTTTATTTTCTCGATGAGAACAATCGTGGAAAAACTAAATTGCTGAGTTTTCTGTAAACATTTCAATCCTGAGTTTGAATTTCTTCTCCAAAACTACATAGTGCACCTTTAATATTATTGTTGCCGTGATATAGCCGCTTTCTGTCAAAGTAACCGCTGCCTCCACAAACAGGACAACACCTGAGATTGGGTCTTAATCACTACAAAGAGGGTTAAAGTCAGAAAGGATTTTTCAACTTTTCCAGCTACATCCTGTGGAAAGTAACTGGATTACCCTCCACCGAACATAACATGTTGACAGTGCGGTGAAATTGGCCAACGCAATATTTGTCACTGCAATCAGAGTTACACAAAATAGCCTAAAAATAACTTTACATTTAGATCAGAGGTTGTTGTTGTACCCTGTGATGCATGAAATCAGATATCCGGCTACCTGGCTGTCCGTCATAAACCAAAACCAATTGCAACATACTGAGCTGAATGTCACGTTTCATCGAGACAAGGGTGTCACGCCCTGCTCTCTCATCCATTTTTCTGCCAGTTGACTCTTTAAAATGTATAAAATAAAAAGTAAAACTGTTGACACATTGAAGCTCAGTGGTTGCTGACATGGAGAAGTGAAATAGAAAGCTGTGTGACCAGTAAACTCCACGCATGCTGACATCAACGGATGTTATTCCCTTAAAAAAGACTAAGACGCCACTGAAGTTTTGTTGCCTATTTTACATTTTAAATGAATTCGATCATTTAAAAATGAAGCCTGACACAGTCATCAGATATCTGAATCAGTCAGACAGCCTTCTTTAATGATCGGCTGCATGGTCATAGTAGAAAAAAAATCAGATTTCTACATAATTGCTGAATGTTTCTTTCAGAGGACTGTAAATTGGGCCTGAAGGAGGAAACCTGAATCCAGCCGAATGTAAGTCACTGTGATGGACGTAGTTTTACTTGTAGCTAAACTAATAAATATGCTTTTAGTTCAACTAATATTTCTATCAGAGGAGTTGCACCATTCCATCTGTGATTCCCGTCTCTGTTTCATTATGTCTTAGCCTTTAGAATAGGAACGTTTGCACAAGTGCTCGTTCAACATTCAGTTCTGTTGGACATGTTTCGTTATTTGCATTGCCAGAATGTGTCTGTGCTTCTTTTTTCTAACCTCGGATGACTTTAAATCACCCGACTTCCTGTTTAAATATCTTACGCAGGAACAGAGCGGCTGCAAAGCATCTAATTGAGCGCTACTTTCGGCAGTTAACAGACGGCTGTGGAAATGGCGCCTGCACGAATGAGTTTTGTGCATCGTGCTGCGATTTTCGACCTTTGGATAACAATGCAGCCGCCGCCAAGGCACTCGAGCTGTTTAAGATTAACGCCAAACTCTGCAATCCTAACCCCTCCAAGAAAGAATCGGACTCCAGTGCCAATGAAAACTCTCTTCTGGACAGTAAAATGAGCGACAAAGAGAACTTCTCAGGTACTGTAAATCTGACTCAGACTCTTCTCGATGCTGTTTTTGAATCATTCGTTGTTTTAATCACTTGATTCTTTTGCTGTCCTGGTCCAGATGTTCATCACCTCACAGAAAACACTGTATGTACGCTCCTGAGTTCCTGCGAGGAGGAAGGCGACTACTCTGCTCTCGTCCGCGTCATTGGCAGGGTTTTCTCCAACGCAGATTCCCTACTAAAGAGTTTCAGGAAGGATGAGCACGACGCTACTGAAAACCTGGACTCTTTAAAACCAACGGATGTGGACAAGCAGAGTGAGGAGACCTCCGAGGCGATGGGTGCTTCCTCAGCAGCTGCTGGCGATGGTGCCAGTAGCCTGGCCGACCCTTGTGAGGTTACGGTGGACATCGGCGCCGTGAGGAGAGTCTATGACAAACTTCTAACCATCGACCAGGTGGAGGCAGCTCTCGTGAACGCAATCATTTACCTCACTCCAAATATGGAACTCGACCTGGAATACCTTGACGTGTACGAAACAAACCCAGATTACCTGAACATCTTCATCATCGTGATGGAGAACAGTAACCTGCACAGCCCGGAGTACCTGGAGGTGGCGCTGCCACAGTTCTGCAAAGCGATGAGCAAACTGCCGGTGGCCGCGCTCGCCAGGCTGTCGAAGATCTGGTCCAGGTACGATCTCCCACACATCCGCCGCATGATGGAGACCTTCCAGCAGCTCATCACTTTCACAGTAGTCAGCAATGAGTACGACGGCGATAATCTGGTAAATGACGATGAGACGGTGGTGGCTGCGACCCGGTGTTTAAAAGTCGTCTTCTACGCAAGTATCCAGGCCGGCGATGTCAACGTGGAGCACAACGACGACGACGAGGAAGACTCGGAGTCCGATGAGCTCACCCTGCATGAGATGCTGGGTGAGGAGCAGCTCTATAAGAAAGGTCCTCGGGTCGATCCTCTGGAGAAAGAACTGGGTGTCAGAACTTTAGATAGCATAAAACCCCTCATCCCCTTTGAGGATTTTATTAACGAGTCGCTGAACGAGGTGGTGGAGATGGACAAAGATTTCACCTTCTTTAAGGTCAACGCCGAAACCAAGTTTTCTTTCCAGACCTGCCCCTTCATCCTCAATGTGGTCACCAAGAACCAAGGACTGTACTACGACAACAGGATAAGAATGTACAGCGAGCGCCGCCTCACGGCCCTCTACAGCATGGTCCAGGGCCAGCAGCCCAACCCGTATCTCAAGCTCAAAGTGCGAAGGGATCACATCATCGACGACGCCCTCGTCAGAGTGAGTGACGGCGTCACGCGTTACTGTCGCATGTGCATGGGATGTCCAACTGAGGCTGAGTCCTGCTGTGTTTGTGTTGCAGCTGGAGATGATCTCCATGGAGAACCCGTCCGACCTGAAGAAGCAGCTGTTTGTTGAGTTCGAGGGGGAGCAAGGCGTTGACGAGGGAGGGGTTTCAAAGGAGTTCTTTCAGTTGGTCTTGGAGGAAATCTTCAATCCTGACATAGGTGAGACATGAAATCGCAGACATTTTGCGAAGTGCACTCACAGGTGTTATTGATAACGTACAGCAGCATGTCACAACGCCACTGTTGTTTCAATCATCTTTAGTTCAGCTTAACATTGTGACTGAACATGGGGAAAGAGCCCAGCAGGATGCTAGTGAGCTTTAGTTGTACTGTTTTTGGTTTTTTTTGTTTCCTGTGGACAGATCCAAGTTCGCTGTCTCCCTTGTTTCCAGTTTCCGTGCTAAGCTAAGCTAATGACTGTAACTTCACATACATTTTACAAACATAAGAGTGGTATCAATCTTTTGATCTGACTTTTTGGCTGGAAAGCAACTGTATTTCACAAAGTGTATATATTTCCTGACATCTGTTCCTGCCTTTCTGAACAGGAATGTTCACCTACGACGACGAGACAAAACTCTTTTGGTTCAACTCATCCTCACTGGAGAACGAAGCGCAGTACACTCTCGTCGGACTCGTCCTGGGGCTCGCCATTTACAACAACTGCATCCTGGACGTACATTTCCCGATGGTCGTCTACAGGAAACTCATGGGCAAGAAAGGGACCTACTTGGACCTGTCAGACTCTCATCCAGTACAGTAACTTTCTCCAAAGTTAATACACAGTGAAAGACAAATCATCAGTTCTGTAATTACAGATGTTTAGGGAGAAACCTTCTCTTGCTGAAGATGTGTGATTGTGAATGTTACTGTTAAAATCAAGGACACTTTGCAGCATTTGGTACAGTTTTCAGAGGGTTAGAGCAACGTTTTTTTTTTTCAAGCAACAGACTGTAGCTCTTATGGAACAGTTGAACAATTTGGGAAACATGCTCATTGGCTTACATGCAAAGAGTTAATGGAGATTAATACCACTCTCAGCTTGAACCAGGAGACAGTCAGTTTAGCTAAGCTGGATGCAGGAGGAGCGACTGCAAGGCCAACAAACACTTATGTATTTAACCCCCATAAAACATCTGAAAACTTGTAATACAAAAATGTATATTCTTAATTTAATGAATCAACAGGGGAAGTTTCACTGCGACATCTTCCAGTCAAATAGTTTTACTTTATTCCCCTGCAGTGTCTTGCCTGACCAGCAGATGTCTCCTCTTTCCTTCTCGCAGGCTCTGTTCCAGAGTCTGAAGGAGTTGCTTGAATATACAGACAATGTAGAGACAGACATGATGCTCACCTTCCAGATATCACACACGGACCTTTTCGGAAGTCCGGTCTTGCACGATTTAAAGGAGGACGGAGACCAGATCCCCGTCACCAAGGAGAACAGACAGGTGAAGTGTGTTACACCCCTCACGTTAACACCACGACAGTGCTCCATGTAAAGGATAATGAGGTTCTTTCATATCAGTGTCAGAGCTGCAGCAAGTGTGTTATGGTAGTGGAAGGACAGTGGTTTGAAGTACAATGGACAGGATATCACTTTAAATGTATTTCTTCGCCAAATCAAAAAGCCCGACATGTGTTAAGATGGCGTCCAGCTATGTTATTATCAGATGTGCAGCAACAGGAACTCCCACGATGGTGCATCCTGTAGGTTGTCTTCCCTCTGCTGTGTAGAAACATCACTTAAAATACACAGAATACACTGACTCACTGTTGGTCAAATCACCTTAGTAATGAAAGTAAACAATGAGCAGTTGCTTTTTTGTACATTTAACATGATGTTTTGGCTGTAACTCTGTAAACTCACAGGAGTTCGTGGACCTGTATACTGAGTACATACTGAACACGAGCGTGGAGAGACAGTTCAAAGCCTTCAAGAAAGGTTTCCAAATGGTCACGAAGGAGTCCCCGCTGAAATATTTGTTTAGACCTGAGGAAGTAGAGATGCTGATCTGTGGAAGCAGGGTGAGGGAACAAACCGTCATTTCCATTTTTGTTACCGTCTTGTCGCCAGTGTTTTTTTCTGACTTTCAGAGCAATCTCTTCACAGAAACTCGACTTCGAGGCGCTTGAAAAGACGACAGATTACGACGGAGGTTACAGCAAAGACAGTCAAATCATCAAGTGAGTCTGATTTTCTCCACATACACAGAACAGTGCTGATGTAAAAACATGTTTCAGGCAGATGCAGATCATTTCTGTTTAACGTCTTTTGGGTTGTTTTTTTTTTCTGCACACAGAGACTTCTGGGAAACGATTCACTCGTTTGGAGAGGAGCAGAAGAGGTTGTTTCTTCAGTTCACCACCGGCACAGACAGAGCGCCAGTCGGCGGACTCGGCAAATTAAAAATGATCATCGCGAAGAATGGCTCCGACACAGACAGGTACAGAACAGTCAGCTTTCATCTCAGCATGTTCAGGCACAATTAATGATTAGAGCACCTTCAAAAGAAAAGAGCGGGGCAGTTGTATACCTTTTGACTGTCTGTCACCCACCCCCCCCATAATACATTTCTGAGGGGTGGTGTCCTGGTCAAAAACCCAAAGATTTCACATTGAAGAGGTCATATTATGCCAATGTTCAGGTTCATACTTTTATTTGGGGTCCTGGTGGAACTATATTTTTTCAAAAAACACATTATTTTTCTCGTGTGGTGCAGAACCCCTTTACACAGAGAGTAACTCCCTTTGGCGTGCACTTTATTCACTTTGCAGACCTTTTTACACGCACAAAAATGCTGCATAACGCAATAAAGTAAAGGCAAGAAAACAAAAAAGCATAATGTGACCTTTCTAACTATCATAAATGACAAAGAGAAGCAGATAATCCTGACATTTAAGAAGGTTGAGCCAGAAAATGTTCGACACTTTTGCTTGAAATTCTCTTACGATTGACAAATCAATTAATTGTCGCAGCTCCAAAGATCCCAAACACTCTGTTGATGGTCAAACTCACACAACAAGCTCGCCTCAGCTCACGTTGATCCCCCGCAGGCTCCGCAGCGTTTCCTTACTTCTCATCCTTTCTTTCAGGCTACCGACCTCTCACACCTGTTTTAATGCGCTGCTGCTCCCAGAATACTCCTCCAAGGAAAAATTGAAAGAAAGACTCCTCAAGGCCATCACATACGCCAAAGGATTTGGGATGCTGTGACACAAATCCACGAGGGGGGGAAAGTTTTGTGACTGCATTTTAACCAAACAAAAGGGACTATCACAGAAATTACAGAGAGGGAAATAACACGAAACAAGATGCTGCAATAACCCCGTGCCTAACCAGCCCCTTACCAGTCATACTCCGCTGTCGGCCTTTCAGTCTGAGGCCTAACTTCCTCTGAGAGCTAGTTTCATTCACGCTACGTTAGGTTTCCCAAAGAGTTTAAGGCAGCACTTACATGATTAGTTTTTTTTCTCGTGTGTTTTGTTTGTGGGCGAACATGAACGATATATGATTTGTGAAGCTGTGAAAGTGCACTTATACACCGTATTTTAGTGAATGCCAGCACATACAGTATATTTATTGACTTAGTTTGAATTTTCTCTTGTTTTTTTTTCTAGTTCTTGATGGCGTAGCAGTATTCAGTCCTCAGGCTCTGTCCCACAACTGAGTGCACTGAGCATAATGGTGCTTCTTGGTCATGATTGTCATTGTAGTATATTGAGATGGAGCCTTTTATATAACTGCTAACCCAAAACAGCCTCACTGACAAGCTTATATGTAAACTATTTCCTGTCAGTGCGAGAGCAAACACACCACTAACCTGAAGGTTATTTTAAAGTATTTCTTTGTCGTGCCTGTTATGTAGAAAATGAGTACGTGTGTTGTGAAACAGCGAACCTGACCAGATAGCGGGGTTTCGATAGCTTGCACGGTTTCAAAATGTACTGACTGACTGGTCGGGCCAGACTCTCACATCCTGAAACAAAGTGTTTCTCCTCCTTTTGGTTTGTTTGCTATTAAGTGTTTTCTGATGGCACATTTTGTAAGTGCAGTTGCCAAATGTGCGATGCCTATTTAAGAAAAGAGTCACATGACGTGTTTTGTTTGGCCAATTCTCTCAGGTACATAAAGAATGTGCAGAAAATGTGACACTCTGATGTAAAGCAATTATTATGCAAAGTAAATAAAGTTGAAGAAATCCATCGAATCTGTCGTTGATGTGCACTGGATTTCCACAAATAACATGACAGACACAACTTACATGGGCAATTTTGTATTAAAGGAACAGCTCACCCAAAAATGAAAATTCAGCCATTACTTACTCGCCCCTATGCTGATGGACAGTCAGGTGGAGTTTCACATTTCACATTTCAGGAGCTTCACAACAAAATAGCGTTGCAGCGTTCTCCTAAACATCTGAAGTAGATGGGGGGGGGGGGGGGAAAAAAACAAAAAAAAAAAAAACAGGTTAG
>OMLP01016767.1:32870-43448 GCA_900302685.1 Spondyliosoma cantharus
GGTTCTCGGGGAGGGAGGGGAGGGGCTACTGGACTACACGAGGGAGGTCTGGCGGAGGATTCACGCACATTCGAGGGTTTGTTGGAAGATCCAGTGCAGGTCATACATTTGTCCAGCAGATGGCAACACACGACACAGGTACGCCTCCAGGTCGTCTTTCAGTTCAACATGTCACAACCACTATTACGCGTATTTCGTCTGCACAGAACAATGTTTATTTTATATCTGAATATTCCTGGAGGGTTAAATCAGTGCAACCCGCATCAGAACTTGCAACACGAATCGAAAGGGACAGAGGTTTTAGGAATACCGACTAGGAATGGAGAACTGGGAGACATGTTTCAAGGACTTCTGTGCTAAAAGCTCATCTACAGCATACACACAATACTACTAATGTCCAGCATGATCTAATCACTGCTTTCTCTACTCCTGTTCACACGGATAAACACACACTTACTCGTCCGTGTTGTTGCAGTTATTCATGTTGTAAGCAGCTAGCGGCCACTTACTGGCGAGACAGTGGAGAGAAATGGAGGACAAGATTTTTGAACCAAAAATACATTATTATTTTGACAAAGTTCTAATCCTGCAGGTTTCCCTCTGTTTATTACTCATTCATCTGTTTGTTTGTTTGTTTTAGGCTAGGCTACATGCTAAATGTAGAAAAAGACTAGCTGACATCATATGAAACTAGATTTGAGCTGGTGCTTTTTGCATTTCTGCTAGCAAAAGTCTAATTTGTTCGTTCAGTTGTTGATCTCCTCACAGAACACTAAACAGTAGCTTGGTGAGGTTTGTTGCGCAGCCAACAGTCCTCACAGCTTCCTGACCCTCCACAGCTCGTATCGCCAAGGCTAACCTGGAAGTTAGCATCTTTGAAGCTTAAATGCAATCACCAGAAGTAAAAATCTAACAGTAGGCTACACAAACCGCTACTAAGTGCCTTGCTACACTCAAGCCTGCACATTTTAGTATGAGCGGATCAATCTAGAGTTGTAAAGTTAGAGTTTGAATAGTTTATAACGTTTAAAGTCTCTGACAGCCTCTGTACTCTCATTCAACCACCTGTGAGCGACCGCCTGTTTGAAGACGGGTAAACATGTACTGAACTTTATGTTACTGAACAAAACTTGAACATATTTTAAGCTTGTGTTCACCACAGACTTTATTCTAGGCATTTCACTGAAAACCCATTCAGAAGACCCACTGACTTCGAGATGAGGGAACTGGAATTGCAACAACGTATCTCCAGGTTTTAGGACTTATTCCTGTGGCTCTCTTCTCAAGCTAAAGATGCTCTATTTGACTTTTATGTCATATTCTAGCTTCATTCAGCTCAGTTTGACTCAACAAAGCTTCATCAAATGCATTGTAAACCTTGTAGTGCAGATTATTGTTGTGTTCTGTGCTTTTGTTGAAAGCTTTTGCACACCTTAAGATCGACAGGTAATAATAATAATAATAATACTTCATTTTCAATTCTTCATCATATAGTTGTCTCAACGTTTAGTTTGTCATAATCAGCTTCTTCATAGCCTAGATCTGTGTATATATGTATATATATGTGTGTATGTGTGAACGCATTGATTGATATATAACTTCTCCTTGCACGATGTTTTGGAAAAAATGTATTCAGTGGCGTAGATTTGTCGCTGCAGGTGTGTTTGATGGGATTTTGAGGGACGTCTGTCTTGCGCTGTGACCTGATTGGTCCACACGAGTCCACAACCCTATTTAAGACATTGTCTTGTAAGATAACCTGATGAAGAGCTGAGTAAACAATCGCTGTTGTCATTAAACTTCATTAAGAGAAGTGGACAGTGCGCGGGAGTTTTTTTTTCTGTTGAAGCGTTTCATAAAAGAAGCCACTGTCACTGTCGGTCTACAACATTAAACTCTGAGGTAGTGACCATCATCAGCGCTGTAACGCTGCCCAGTACTTACTTCCTCTTTCGGATTGTGTCGTTGAGGCCCACAGACTGGGCATTGCTCTCTCGACTGGAGATGTCTTTGAGCTCAGGGCCTCTGAAGCGCTCGAGGAAAGAGTCGTGTCTCTCTATCTGACGGTTCTCTCTGTGAGACGCCCAGTTCCACAGCATGAAGAAGAAATAAGAGAGCCTGGAGGGTTAGCGGGAGGAAAAGGGAACAAGGTGACACCCGACTAGTCTAGGAACTAGTGACTATGATTCATATCATCTAACAGAATATGGAAATACCAATGGTGGAGGAAGCATTTGTTTTTCAGACTTTGGACCAAATCTTTGCTTTTTTTTTGCGAAATATTACAAATTCAGATTTATTTTTTGGCCTTCTGACAGTTGTTTAAATGTGCCAGATGTCTTTTGTTATGGGGTTAAAAAACTATAAAGACTGAAAACAACTGGTTACGTTTTCCCCATGTCTGTTTTGTTTTTGTTTTTTTACTTGACTTGTTGGTTTGTGAGCTGGATTACGGAAAATCTACTGAACGGATTTCCACGAAACTTGGATGGAGGACGGGTCTCCGCCCAGAATAGACCCAGTTAACTTTTGGAGAGGATCCTGATAATGAGACGGATCAAGGAGACATCCCAAGATAGGGCATTTTTCTGCATTTTTTTTAGTGAATAATGAAGAATTAGACATATTTAGGTGGCTGGTGAGTTTTTATCTCAAGTTTTAATCTGAATAAAACCCCAAATTATACACTGCTTGAGTGCAAGTACTCTCCACCACTGGTAAATACCAACTATGAACTTTGAAGTATGACCACATTAGTTTACCTGGCCATGGCCCCGGCACCTGTAAATGAGCCTCTGTGGGTCTCTGAGGACAGCGCCGTCTCAGAGTTGTCTCCACAAAGAGAGTGAACCCTGGTGAGGAAAAAACAGTGACAGGCTTAAAATCCCGCAGAGCAGTCAAAGCACAAAGGACAACAATTCAGAAGCCGCTCTGATATTTTTGAGTTATAGACACATCAGACCTGCTGTCCCCATTTTCAATGACAGCCAGCTCCTCATCAGGTGTGTTTGTGGACAACTGCTGTCTGGTTAAAAAGGTCTTTTCACTGCAGATTTTTGCCATGTTGTCGCGTCCGGCTCTGCTGGCCTTGGAGCACACACATACGGAGAAAAAAAAAAACACAACACAGAGTCAGATTTTACAAGCTAGAAATCAATGTTGTTGACGTGTTTACCGAACGCCACTTTTCACTCTCTGTCTCAAGAGTAGCGCCTAAAAATACACCATTATTATGTCCTTAACACTAAACAGGATCAGCGGCCTGTCTCTCTCTCTGTGAACGGTCGGATGGTTTTTAAAATAACTAAGCTATGGCTTACAGGGAGACTGTAGTTGCTATCTTCAGTCGTGTATGCGGCAGGTTAAGTCCATTAGGACAACCACTTAAAGAACAGGTACAACCGTACGCGACGAGAACACCGACTCTCTTCAGTTCTCGGTACACTCTGGAGAAACAGCCAAGTCAGCCATATGCTCCTGTAAGCTCTCTAGGAAGTGCATTAAAAAAAAATATATATTTTTATACAGTGCAGATTGATTTTAGAGCCAGTTACAACTTATAAAAACACGCTGTGCAAAGTGACGATTCTCTTTTGTTGCCTCAAATAAAAGACTTTTACTTGTCGACTGGTAAATAATGACTCACTGATCTCTGGGCAACATCGATGGTTGTAACACGTGCACACATGTAGATTAGTGCTAATACCAGGGAGTTAGCCAAACCCCCACTAAATTAAATTACACTGACATTCACCAAGAAGCTGAGTGCTTGAAGGGTGACAAAAGGTGAAGCCAGCGCCGTGTCTGTACACTAAACGTGACTGACGTGAATAGCGATAATGAACCGCTCAGAGAGGAGATGATATCAGAAATCTGGTTTATTTGGCCATTTTCAACTGCACAGGACCAAAAATAACTTCTTGTACAAATTCCGTGAGCTTAAACAGGAGCAGGGAGAGGAAACACTGATGTTTCCTGCATCTTTGCTGTGTGATTTAAATCTGTTTTAACTTTATTTTCTACAGTGAACTCACAGGCAGGATGATGTCGGTGCAACTGCTCAGAAATAAGATGCATACCACTGCCTGCATTCTCACTGAACATGCAGAATAAAGGCGCGTTGTTTCACACGTGGGATACAAGTTATTTGGAAAATGCCTTAACACTCGAGCGATTATGTCGAACAGATGTGAATGCACAAGACCTGAGCCTGACTCGTCCTGACGATCAGGCCTACAGAATGATCTGATTCAGCACACAAATGTATCTACACATCACTAGATATCACCGTGACCCTTCCCTCGTCGATCACTAACATTGAGATGATTCGTTATTGCATTATAGTTTCCATTCTTCATGTTATTATGTACGATCTTATTGAACATGCACTAAAAATGTGCGTTTTGGACATTTTCTTCCTCCTACTGTAAAAGACGACTCGTATTAGACTGAGTTTAAAATCTCAACGCTGACCAGCGCATGAAAAACAAGATGTTTTCATCGTCTGAGTGAGTGAGTGAGTGAGTGAGTGAGTGAGTCCTCTGTAGCTGTTCAGTGTAATAAAACCAAAAACTTGTGTTTGAGTGATTGCTGCTTTTTTTGGTTCTTGGAGATTAGTCGCTCAGCTTCACCCCGGTGTCAAGACTCACTAAGAGGCTTGAGGCTGGCTATGCTATGATGCTGTGGTACTGACACCCCCCTCAATACACCTCCCCCTCCCCAAGACCTCTTATTTCTTATTTATTATAATTAAATCCAGTTATAAATCGAAATTCACTTGTTGATTATTGATAGACGGGTAGTGTCTGTGTAATCTCCTACAAATGTCCATCTGTTGAATAAACTAGTCCTGCACTGTTGTTGGACATAATAATAATAATAATAATATATTTATTCTATATAGCGTTTTTCAGGGTACACATAGACACTTTACAGGTTAATATCTTCTGCTATTGATTCATATTACATTGGAATATCTTCTGCTTCTCATTGTGTGCCTCCTTGAATCCTTGTTCCTCCATGAATATGATCTCTGTAATGTCTCAACAGCTATTGTTTCTGATGGGGTTTTTTTGTTGTTGTTGCTGTAATTCCACATTTTTAGCGATTTTCAATAAGACTTAAGTGTTGGCAGCTTCAGCAGGAATTCATTCGAGCATCTTTCCACATTCAACCTGTTGCTGCGACAGACTAGGCGACACCTGAGAGCCAAAGTTGAAACGAAAAAGGCAGAAATCAACAGCTAATGTGGATTTATGTGTCTATAAAATGTACAATATTAGTCCCAAACGTCTATGAGAACAACACAGTGAGGGAGGACGACACATGTGTCGATCACTACAGTCTCTGCGGTCCTGAACGCATCAGCTCACCTGTTCTGAAGCTTCCTCACGCTGAGTTTCGCGATGCGACCAAACAAGCAATTCCCCTCTGATCGCTTCTGTATAATCCCATCATGACAACAACAACAAACAAAACAAAATGAATATATTTCCCCAGAAGAATATATTTCCGATCCTTTCGTCCGGAGCGCAGCGTCACCATGGAAATTATCCACCGCGCTTGTCCATCCTGTGAGCTGGACGATGAGAGGAGCGACTGACAGGTCCCAGATCAGATCAGAGGAGGAGGGAGGAGACGTGAGCATCAGCTGCCATCAGTGTCCACAAGTCACAGACTGACACAGCTGACTGACACAACACAGTATATTTAAACAATTCAGTGTTAATAATGAATGTAGAAATGTTTAAAATGTGATGATGGTTTATTGGTGTTTATTCATCAGGTAGATTTATCAGCCAGTGTTGGAATGTAACTCAATACATCAACTCAGATGCCGTAAAATATTTATTAACCATTAAAACGTACAGTGGTAAATATTTGAACAGTTATTTGAACCACTTCTTTAAAAATATTTATATATATATAAAAATATTATGCACAAAAGCTAAATTAGCTTATAAGATGTAGCACATTGCTATCGGGTTAGCACAATACCAGCAGGTCTACAAGCTAAAAGTTAAAACATATCTTCACCTTGCAAATGTCAGCCTGCACGTCCATGTGTCGCTATAAAATAATCAAATAATGTTCAAAAAACAAGCAAATATTTGTGTAGCTTATTTTTACTTGACTGATTTCGTTACACGGCGGCCATTTTCACCTGATTTCACGCTCAACGTTATGCTGCTGTGTTCCACGTTGCCGTCACATAAACGTAGGGAATCTGAATCTTAATTACCATTTCACCTGTTCCTGACTGATCAGCAACAACAGAGGATTGATAGTGAAAATCTGGAGGGACATTGGGTCATATTTCAAGCTAAAACAACATATTTGATAACCCATTAGCTAACGTTAGCATTAAACCACTTCCTGGCTAACATTACCCTGTGATTACAAACTGTGTTTTAACTGCCAGGCTTAAATAATCGTGTCCAAGATGTGTGTTGTAACTTAAAAATGAATTATAGTAGCATGTAACAATATCAACGGTAATGTTAGCTAGGGAGCGCTTGAATGCTAACGCTAGCTGTGTCTAACGAAAGCTACTGGGTTACTGATTATGTTTTTTTCCCCCTTGAAATATGACTGGTTGTCCCTCCAGATTTTCATCAACCGTTGTCTTCTCAGCGACTGATCAATCAGGAGGCAGTTAAATGATAACTTGTCAGATCCCCTGTGAGTACACAACTTGTAACCAGGAACACAGCAGTACGACATTTGAGCGTCCCACCCTGAGCGTCATGTCACAGGAAAATGGCCGCCGTGTGAATATAGTCTATTGCATGAAATTTACTCAAGAGCAATTCCTGAGGGCGACGAAAAAAGTAGTGCTGTAACTCTGCAAACAAACAATCTGTCACCCCGCTGATAAAAGAAGAGTACATTTCATTACTAGCCTTTTGTCAATGACTCAAACTTAAACAATTGCAAACACTTGACGTTACCGTTGCAGCTAGCAGACGTTAGCTAGCCGCAAGCTAACACAAAGAGTGACCTGTAATTCATTGCGGTGAAAATGAGGACTGGTGACGATTATACCATTAAAACATGCTTTTATGTATCTTGTGTTTATGTTCATTGCATTTTATTAATATGATTGAAATTACATAGTTGTGTTTACATGATTTATGGGGGTTGGGGGATAAGTACACCCATGACTACACTCCCAGAAATCAAGAGAATGCTATTGTTAAGTATGCAGACGACAGCACCCTCATCATTTGAAATAACAATGAGTTCATACTGGGAACAACAAGTTAGTATTTATTGTACATAAGCCTGAGATCAGGGAGAAATGGTTTTGTCACATGATGTATCCACACGTAACCTGGCTTTTGATGGATGATCTGAATGGTAACTGGAAGTCAAAAACTTGATGAGTGATAATCATGGCGATTTGAGCAGACTGACATCACAATGTCTCTCTTGTCACTGTACCAGCTCGACACCAGCGTGTCGCCCCGCCCCACCGCCACATCACCTGAAGGCATAAGGTTAAAAGAGAAATCCCTTGGCAATACACGGAGCCGCACCACTAATCCCAGCTTAGACTTGAGAACCTATTTCAGCCACCTAATGCCCCCTCATGGATGTGGTCCTTTAAAGATATGTTACTTTTCTTTAACATTTCACATTGTTGGTTCAATATTATATAAAAATTCACAATTAGTTAGGCAGCTAAGTAAACTAGATTCACTATTTCAGTATGTTCTCTGCTGCCTTTGTATTCAAACGTAGATAGTCTTAACAATCATCTATATAAATCATCCCTGTAATTCAGATATAAATAATGCGGCTGTAGACTCACGTTTGTTGTTTTGTGTGTGTCTGTGCTCATCTCAAACTGAAGGGAATTAATGCTGTAATAGACTTTAGGATTGTCCTCACTGAGAGTGGGTTTAGGCCAATCCATTAATAGAAGCAGCGTACTGGATACCAGAAAAGGTGCTTACAGACAGAGAGTCTGCGGACACTAAGAGACAGAAATAACATTTCTTTAAGCTTCTCCACATATTGTTTCTTACTCCAATACAATGCTATATTTGCCGTAGGTGCAACATGTCAAAGCTTTTGTTGCATCTAATGTCCTTTAACGAACGTTAGATCATTGTTCCAACCAATAGTCACAGACAATACACCAAATATGTGGTCCCTCTTATAACTTCCTACATTTTTTTTAAATGCCTTATTTCGATTCGATGCTGCTGTGGTAAAAGAAATCCCCGATTTGGTCGACCGATCACTCTCCCCGCCTCCAACCCTCATTAGGTTTAGGACCGTCTCCAGGTGCATACAGATCTATCGAAAGCCTCTTTACATCTCTGCCAGACGGCACAGGGTAATTACTGCATCCTAAACCGTGGCTTTGCCACAGTGCACCGTGACACAGTGCAACAATTGTCTCCTGCATGCTGGCTTCCATGTGCCTTTCCAACAACGAGCTGGATCCAAACTGATGTGACGATCAGGCCTGATCGTTAGCAGCTGCAAGTACCCACTTGTGTTTAGCTCTGAGCTGAAGTCTCAGATGATGCCCAACATTCAGTGTATTGTTTGGACAGTGTGGGCGAAAATCTTCTCCGCATACAATGCAGAGTAATGTGCCCGGAGAAAATGCAGGAAATTAATAATAGTACTCCAGTCCCCGAGGCGTCTACCATTCAGAGTGCAGGTGAACAATAACAGTGGATTGGTCTCAAGTGGACTTAATTTCCAAACACACAACAGAATTAGCCCGATAATTAGACGGAATTGAATTAAAGTTGATCTAATTATCTAAATGACTATTTACTTAATTGAAGTGCTGAAACAACTCATGATGTGGGAGCCACATTAATAACATGACCAAGTGTCCACAGCCATTGTAGCAGCTTTTGGGGGGGCTTTGAGCTAAATGCTAACATGCTAATGTTTAGTTTAGCATTCTAGTGTTTGCCAATAGCCACTAAACACAAAGTACAACAGAGGCTGATGGGAATGTCATTCGGTTGACCTGATGATGGCGCTAGATCATTAGTTAAATTATTAGACCACAACTCCAGGCAAGTCATCCAATGGTTGTATTTCACTTAAAGCCACAACGAGAGTCAACCGGAACTCTAAATCAACAACACACAGCTTCATACTGTTTTACTTTGTTTATATGTGGCGGACCCTGCCACCTTTTCTAGCTTCAAACAGTGTTCTGGGGACATTATGTTCCTCTGAAAACAGCTTTTTTATTCAGTTATGGAAAAAATATATATGAGTTCATATGATTACCTCATTGATATTGTGAATATTACTATTCTGAGCCTGAATTTCTTCTCCAAATCTACATAGTGCTCCTTTAAGTGCAGTTCATTACCAATCATGCTGTGTGATGAAAACCACAGAAAGCTAAAATGAAAGTAATGGAAGCAAACATATTTTGAAAACATGGAATCCGACTCCGCAGCCATCTCAGCCATGGAACAGGAAATTATTTGCAGGATGGTTTTTCTGCAGGAAGTGTGGCGGTGTGGGTCAATTATTAAAAGAAAAACAATACGTACTTAATTTCTGGTGGAAACGTGTTACTTGACATTATGAAGATTATTACCAAATTCCTATTAGTAAGAGTTCTGTGTTCTGTCCGTGGCCCTCAAGCTTATTGGCTGATACTGCTGGTGTAACGCTTTTAAAACTGGTAAAGAAGTGTATTTATCTATTATTTAATGAAATATATAAAACTATACAGTTTATTCATTTGAAAAGGCTCATTTCTCAGATAGAAGTTAACAGTATATTTGAGGAACATGTCAGCCAGTGTGACTTATGATGTGTTTTTATGGACTGGACACAGAAAATAGTAGTTAGTATGATCAGTTAATTGTTGCATTATGTCTTTTCATGGAGCTTATTGACACGAGAAAAAAAATATATAATAACACCAGACCTATGCGAGAAAGACACTCATCAGACTCCAAGTGGAAATGATGTCTCTGTGTCTTTAGACAGGAAACACATCACTGCACACTGTTGCTGTGCAGACTGGTCCAAAGCGGCGCGTATAATCTGTGGTACATTATAGACTAAATCAAAAAAAGGAGATTATAGTTTGAATGAACAAATGGACAATCATGCCATATGTGCCTGGAGGAGGAGGCGGCGCTCAGATGTGTCCTGGCAGTCAATCTCAGCCTGAGTGTCCTCTTGTGCTGATGAGCTGCGCCCTGTTCATCAGATGCCAACCTGAGGAGATGATTTATCATCCGCCAAACACAACAAGGTTGCTATAACAACCTCAAGGACATATCTGAGGGGCCTTTTGCCTCAGACATCCAACACAAGATGGCAGACATGAGGAGAATCTGCAGAACTCTGCAGTCGCTGCATGCGCGAAGCTTTCCAGTGATTTGTTGCTTCCGTTGGTTTTATAATCCTCTAATAGCGCCGTGATCTAACCTGTTCTGTAATCAGCCACTTGTGTTGTTTTGTTCCTGTTCCCACTCGCAATCAGTCGGCAGCACAACTGTGTGTGTGTGTGCGTGTGTGTGTGTGTGTGTGTGTGTGTGTGTGCGTGCGTGCGTGCATGCATGTGTGTGTGTGTTT
>OMLP01016768.1:14725-24858 GCA_900302685.1 Spondyliosoma cantharus
GCTCCACTGCTCCGTCAGCGTCATCCTCTTTCTGCTCACCTTCATCACGTCCATCCCTGAAACATGAGGATCCATGGAGGTATTTGAGCTGGAGCACGGCTTTAGTTTCTTCTGCAGTGAATTTGTGTGTGATGGTGATGAGCTTCCTTGTAGCGAGTTACAAGTTGGGTTTGTTTTCAGACAATCTCTTCTCTTTAGTTAATTAGGTTTTTGATTAAGGAAAACATGCTTTTTTCTTTTGTTTGGCTGAGAGGAGTTCCCACTTTAATCCTTGTCTTAACTCTGTCTGTGATGTTTCTCTGCCCTCGACCATTTTTACTTCATTTACTCTGCTCATTATGTTGAAAGCCTTTCTTTTTACAGAAGTCTGTCGTTTCGTTTCTCTTAATCAATCCTTTCCAACCACAACAGTCTCTTTTCCTCATTTCTAAAAGTAGTGTCATGTCTTTCTCACCGCTCCTCTCCAGTCCAGCTGCTGAAATCATCAGACCTCGGCCGCCATAGTCTGCTGTATCTAAAGGAGATTGGACATGGCTGGTTCGGCAAGGTAAGACATGCCTTTGTGTTTCTTAAAAAATACACAATCACACAGTTTTTTTCTAGTCCAGAGACGCTACTTTTGTACTCTTTATTAGCAATTCCACTGCATCTGTGCTTACTGTACTTACTGTACTCCGATGTGCTTTCTACTGTGAGGAATGCGAGCGTAATGTGATGATGATCTCATTCTGGCGAGGCTAATCTTTGGCACTTGTGTCAGGCTGTTGAAAATCATGGGAGAGGAGTTGAAATTCACAGTCACAGTGAATTCCTCACAATTTTACCGTACATTACATGACGCTGTAAGACTTCTTGATATGCTCGCACAGCAGTATCAATGATATATTCTTAGTTTGTATCTGCTGTTTGTTGCTGCGCTGTCTCCACAACCCAAATCAGAAACCAGGGATATTTTTAAACTTTACGTTTCTTTAGGTTCATTTATCAATTTTATGTTTTGTTACTGTCTGCTTAGGCTAAGGCACTAAAAAAAACACTTGGTTAGTCTTAAGCAACGGTCACGTTTTAGCTTAGAATACCTTTTTACGTACGTTTTTGCAAACCGCAGACGTTTGTACGTGTCGCATGCTACGTAACATATCGGCATCTCTACAAAACGTGTCAAATCCCGTTGTTGACTGTCGTATCTGGCAGGGGGCGGGGATGGTGTTTGAGTTAGAGGTGAGAAGACTGTGAAGCCAGTGACCACCGTTTGAGACTGTGTTTTAACATTTGAAAGTGTGAGATCACTGGATATATTTAGGGAGACCTTTGGGACAATTTCCAGCTGTACTCATGGTGACAAAGAAAAATCGATTTTGGCAAATAGTTGGGACATTTCCAACGACCAAAACATGTATATTAAGCCAAAACATGATCTTCTTTAAACCCTAACCAAGTGCTTTTTGTGCCTAAACCACAAGATAAAAACAGAAAAGTAAATCTAAGGAAACAGAGCTGCAACATAAAGAAATGTAAAGTTTCAACATATGTTTCCAACATTTATTCTTGTGACTGTGTTGTCAAACGCTGTCTCAAAGGTGGTCTCTTGCTTGATCAGCTGTGATGCCACCACCAATATATTACAGTCAGCTCACATACATGTAATATGAATCTGTTATCACACGTTTTGTAGCTCTGTTGCATTTATCACATACAAATTTGAACGTATCCATGGTTTGTGGAAAAATATCAACGTTTTATTCTGGCGACTGGGCTTGTCTGCATCCCTCGAGTTCGATGTTCCTCCTCTGTATACGTCTCAGGTTCTGCTGGGCGAAGTCAATGCGGGCCTCAGCACCACCCAGGTGGTGGTAAAGGAGCTGAAGGCCAGCGCCAGTGTCCAGGATCAGATGCAGTTCCTGGAGGAGGTGCAGCCATACCGGTCAGTTCTCCACAACAGTCGAGATCACACCGCACGTCACATATCATGAATCAACGTAAACGAGCGATCGTATTATTTGTTGTGCGTTCATTCCCACCGTCTCCTCTGCCAGAACCCTGCAGCACCCTGCCCTCCTGCAGTGCCTGGCCCAATGCTCAGAGGTCACTCCTTATCTGCTGGTCATGGAGTTCTGCCCTCTGGTGGGTCACACTTTAATAATCAAACTCCGTCCATTGCGCCCTTCCCACATACCTCATCACGCCTTGTCTTTGTGCATTGTTGTTTTGCTATTCATAAGTCAGAGCGACCTTGTTTGCTTTCTCCTCAGGGCGATCTGAAGAGCTACCTGCGCAGTTGTCGGGTGGCCGACTCCGAAACTCCTGACCCTCTGATCCTCCAGAGAATGGCGTGTGACATTGCCTCGGGGCTTCTGCACCTCCACAAATACAACTTCATACACAGGTACAGCACGTCAGTCGGTTCAGCTCTATTTACCTTCATCAATATTGATGTTCTAGGAAGGACGGATCCACCTGAATGCTCTTTGCGCCCCCCGCTGGTCTCTCCCTGCAACAACATCCTGGTGCTGCCTGAGTAGTTGACACAAACTCCAGCATCAGTGATTTTGTTGCGGGGGTTGAACCTCTCTCGCTGTTACGCAGTCATGTGGCGGCTGCAAGGAGAAAGAGCTTCCTGTTTATGGAGAAGGTGAGACTGAACAAATTGACCTACTTTGACTGAAACAGTGTCTTTTAAAGCTGCAATGATTAGTGGATTTATCGATTATTTGATTGAAAGATGTAAGTTGCCAGCATTTTCTTTAAAAATTTGATTTGTACCTCCTTAAATTTGAGGATTGAAATGAAGAGTCTTTGGGTTTTTATACTGTTGGTTGGACAAAAGAAGCAATTTGGAGACCTTACTTACTTTTGGCTCTTTGATGAACTTTGATTCATAACGTTTTTTCATAACGTTTTGACTTTTTCTATAGATTATACAGTTAATCTATTAATTGTGAAAACACTCAGATTAACTGATAATGAAAATAATCATTAATTGCAGCCTCAGTTTCTGTACAGGATAATCACAATGAAGTGACACCTATTCATGGACAGTATTTTATATATGAAGTATTACTGAAGTAACTATACTATGCATATAGATAATATACTGATTACACAGCGGTCATAAAATCTCCAGCAATACTTAAAAATGTACGTTCAAACCTGCTTGCGGTAATTTATTATTCGTTTTCAATTTCATTCATGTCATTTTGAACGATAAAGTTTAATATATCCTGCTTTCATTATGTACGTATCTTTGTCACCAGTGTTTAATGACCATATTTGAGCGATCATTGCAAAAAAAATGTGTATTTATGTCAATAATCTGGGTTTATGAGAATATTGATCGATACATCAAGAGTGTTTTTACTCTTCAACAGCATCAGATCAGCCCCAAAAAATCCAGCATCCGTCAGGCTCCAGTGCAGTTGTGGTTCAAACCACTGTGAAGAGCAGAGACAAAGCAAAAGCTATATAAAAGTAAAAAAAAAGCTGATTGAGAACGTAAATATGGGTGTGTTTGTGCAGCTCAGTCGTGCTGATGACACCTTCCTCTGTTCTGACAGTGACCTGGCTTTGCGAAACTGCCTGCTGACTTCAGAAATGTCAGTTAAGATCGGAGACTACGGCCTCTCTCACAGCCGATACAAGGTCAGACTGTCACACGATGGTTTTACTATTTTACTAACTATTACTTACAGCCCAGTCAGTGCTCATGTGTTTTTCGTTGTTGTCTTTCTGTAGGATGACTACTACATAACACAAGACCAGATTTGGGTTCCCCTGCGCTGGATTGCACCTGAGCTCATAGACGAGGTCCACGGTAACCTGCTGGTCGTGGACCAAACCAAATCCAGCAACATCTGGTGAGATGATTCAAGGGAGAGAAACAGGAAATACTTTAACTTTAACAAAAAAGAAAATGTCTTAAAGGGATCAAAATACTCTACTTACTCACTTACTTACCAGTTTGATGGCTCATGTTATGTTTTCGTGGGATTATTTCAGGAAATATGTGCACAGCACATAGACACTTGCGACATAGCACGTCTCGGATATATGAGGGGTGAACACGCTTAATGATTTCTTTTCCTGCTCCAGGTCGTTGGGGGTGACCGTGTGGGAGCTGTTTGAGCTGGGAAACCAACCGTACCGACACTACTCTGACAGACAGGTGCTGACATACGCTGTGAAAGAGCAGCAGCTCAAACTACCCAAACCCCAGCTGCAGTTCCCTCTGGCTGAGCGCTGGTGAGACATGCATACACACTCAGGCGGACATACTGCACATACACATGGGCAGGTTGATACTCAAAATGTCATATATCTTACCACATACGATACATTTTAGACGTTACTAAGGCTTCAGGCCTCCCTGACCAATTAATTTCCGCGTGCCGTGTGTTTAAAATCGGGTTTCTGCCCGTGATGGCGTACCAGTCCACTGTGGCAATATTTCTCTTTGCTAGCAAGGGCAGATGATCAATACTTTCCCTATTCTTTATGATCCCCTTGGCATCGACCGGAGTTGAATCGCCTCATTCATCTCTACCTGGGAAGCCTGCCAAATATGGCTTTTATTTTACTTATTCTTCAAAATTGTTCTTCGCTAAATTAAATTAAACTTGGTACCACACACACACACACACACACACACACACACACACACACACACACACACACACACACACACGCAGGAATGTAAACATCTTCTAACTATGTCAGCATCTGCACTGCACCCCTTTCATATACTATATAAGTCTTTGGCTGGTGCACGGAACAAGACTGTTGCTAGAAAGTGCTGACTTGAAAGGTTTCTCTTATATTGCCTTGTTGTTAGTCTAGAATTGATTCCTTAGCTTCTGCCATTTTCTCTCCTTATTTTTTTAAAAAAACAACATATTGTTAAAGGTGTAGTTCCTCCCCAAATCAAAAATACAGATTTTTCCTCTTTCCTTTAAAACTATTTATCCATCTGTAATGTTTTCGCAGAGTTTAGGAGATATCAGCCGTCGAGATGTGTGCCTGAAACTAGGTGCCACGTGTCTTGTGGTGCTCTGAGTGCCTAAAAAGTACATTTGAAAACACTCAGCAGCAATTTCTGTCTCCACAAATCATACCCACTTTTTCAAATGTGTTTTTCAGGCACTCCGAGCGCACTGAAGTGCCACCTAGTTCCATTATGTTTGAGAGAAAGCAGACATCTGTTTGGTTGATATTTCCAAGAAGAACACTGTGTATTTTTGTCCCCTAAAGACATCATTAAGGCCTTCTGAGCTAACTGATGCAAACACTCGGAGAGTAACCTAATTATAACTTTTGGGACTTCGCTTTGACTCCGATCCTTTCTTTCCTTTCTGTCACTTCTGTCCAGGTATGAAGTGATGCAGTTCTGTTGGCTGCAGCCCGAGCTGAGACCCAGCAGTGAGGAGGTCCACCTTCTGGTCACATACTTGTGTGCCAAAGGCTCCAGCGAGGCCGAGGAAGACTTCGAACAACGTTGGAACGCCTTGAGACCCAACCTGCTGGGCAGCACCTCCCACACAGCGACATCCACCACCCTGCTCCTGACCCCTACACCTGCCTCAGCCGACGACCCCGGTGCAGAGCAAACCCAGGCGGTGGAGCTGGCCTCCTCCGCCTCGTCCTCCTTCCCTCTCCTGGAGCACTTCTCCGACAGCTTCCACTCCGACACAGGGGACGACCTCCTCACTGTCACGGAGACCAGCCATGGGCTCAACTTTGAGTACAAGTGGGAGCAGGCCCGAGCTGAGCAGCCCTACTGCTCCTCCTCCACCAGTGGGCCGCTGGGCCAGGGGAACCCACATTACCAGGATATCTACTATTCCAGTAAAGGAAGCAGCTCAGGGGGCTGCAAGACTGACAGCCTGACCTCAGGCATATCCCCGTCCTACTACGAACCCGAACACCCAGGCGTGGTCCCAGTGTTGAGTGCCCACAGCCCCTCAGTCAGCAGTGAGTACTACATTCGTATAGAGGAACCAGTAGAGTGTAACATAAACCTGGACGACAGCGTGGTGGACTACAGCCCAGGAGTGGAGGCCGGCAGCAGCAGGTTGTCCTCCGAGAGTCGGACTGGGTCGTCCACGGCACAGCCCAGCACTTACTGGGCAACTGCCGACAACATCAAGTCTCCCGCCTATGACTCCGACTCAAGCCCCACCGTCCAACTAACCATGGAGCCGCTGCTGAGACACACATCCAGCACCAGTCCTGTAAAGTTAGGCCATTCCCACAACTGCTTCTCATCCAGTCAGGATGACACGGTCTACTGTGAACAGTCATCAGCATACAAGACACGACGCCACTCCTGTCTGTCTGAACTGGACACAACGCCAGAGTCCAGATCAAACCTTGTCCATCCAGTAGGACTTACAGAAAACCCGCGCAGTTCGTCACAAGCAGTGAGCAGCCCCAGCTTAGGGTTCTGCGATCCCTACCTTGAAGCGAGCACAGGTCGCAGCACAGTTAACGAGAGCTATCATAATATAATGGATCCCCTCAGAAAGACAATACCCATTGTTAACCACATTAGCATCGACGTAGGGACAGACGACGGCCTGCTGGTGGGCCAGCGGAGAGGAGAAGACATCGAGGATGACCTTTTCTCTGAAGCAGAGGCCACTAACTGGACCTCAAACCATTCAGCAAACAACAATAGCCTTAGCTTTGACAGCAGGCAGGCAGGCGGTGGGCATGACTGCTATCTGGACCTTCAATATGCTGATCACTCTAACACAACAGAATTGTGGTCTTTAACCAAGGCCACCACCAGAACCTTCCAAAGCTCCAGGTCTTGTGGCACCTTGGAAGCAGAAGGAGGAGACTCTGGTCATAACGCTGCTAGCAATCCCACTGAACTGGGTTCATACATTCACTTGCATTGCAAAGAAAGGGAGGAATCTGCCACTCAAGTGGAAAGGAACTTATCTGCAGAAAATCTAAGAAGTTTTGATTCGCTCACCAGCTCGAGTATCAATGCCAGAGGGACAGAGGGTGGAAAACTAGAGGGAAAATACGAAAATCAATTATTGCTTCATGGGGATAGACTGTACTCTGAGCCTAAGATGATACCCGAGGCGAACTATATAAAGTCCCCGTCTTCTTTCAAGGATGCTCAGACAGTCAAGCAGAGGGGTAACATCTGGGAGGGGGTTTCAACAGGAATCTCTATTGGTCTCGGGGACAAAAGGCGAAGCTACCCAGAGACATCGGGGAGCAACAGGTCGTCGGACAGCGGAGTGGGGGTCAGGAACTCCAGCGTTAGCCTGGTTGAGCTTGGCGACTACAGCGAGGACGATGACGACGACATCACAGATATCACATCGGGGATCTTTGCTGATTTCAACCTGGACTACGCTGAGGTAGAGGAGGAAGAACTGAGTCCGGTGAAGAATCAAGAGAGGACTCCCGACTCTGTAGACACCATGAACCTGTCTTCGTCGATGGCAAGCACCTGTGATCAGGCCTTCAGCCCTGATCCCTTCAATACCCCCCTCCTACCCAAATCCCTGGACAGCGGCTACGACACAGAGAACAACGAATCTCCAGAGTTTCTCTTCAAAGAGCTTGGAGATCCCCTGGGTGGTGAGAGGAGCCCGAGGTTGGGTGGAGAACCTGAACTAGTTGTGCAGGTGGGTTTAGGCCAAGGCATCTGCACTTCCACAAACAACTCGGAGCTCCAGTTAAAGGGTCTGACTGATAAGAATCCTTACAGGGACTCAGCCTATTTCTCAGACTATGATCCTGAAAATGAGAGGAGCCCTCAAGAGGAAGGCAGCAAGTTCTATCCAAGTGATTTCACTAATGAGAATCTGAGCTCTATTAGAGGTGACGACTCCGTCAAAAGGCGGTTCAACAGCGACGACCATCTAACAAATCTGAGACTCGTCAAAAGTTGTGTTTTGGTGAATCTCTCAGAGGCTGACCCTAGTTCACCCCATCCCCTCCCCACCCCTGGGTTGTCTATGCTCTCACCCTTTCCTCCGCAGATGGGTGGCTGCCTGACCAAAGAGTCCGCCCCAGCGGATGACGATCTCGGGTTGGAGAACGAGCACTCGGGAGAGGAACCGTCCTCCATCGGGTCTGAACCCTCTTCCATCGTCCAGGAGGCCTCAGGAAACCACGAGGAGGGGAACAGAAGAGCAGAAGACTACTCCCCGGTCCAGTCTTTGAATTCTGACTCCACCATAACTGACTACAGAGATGAGGCCCCCAAAGAAAATGAAAACGGCGATGGATCAACAGAGGAGGAAGAGCTGCCAGAGTTCAATCATGTCCAAGAAGAGACGGAGGACAGAAGGGAGGCGGTGAGAATAAACGAGGAAGATTTCGAGGACATAGACGCAGAGGAATGTGACTCACAGGACAGTCTGTGTGAAGAATCCAACGGCCCCGTTGACCTGTCGACTTCCTCGTCATTGCTGGAGCTGTGCGGCGAGGAAGTGAGAGCTCCGCTGGAGGAGGCGGAGGACGAGGATGACTCAGATGACAGCGAGTCAGATGAAGAGCTGAGGACCTACAACATCCAAGATGAAGACAGCGAGGAGAGCGAGGAGGATTTCACCACCGTGCCTGTGGTGGTGAGCGACTGCAGCAGGGCGAGACACCTCCGCAGCCTCCTGAAGATGCCAACCCTGATCACGGAGTCCTTCTGCGACGAGTTGGAGAGGAAGAAAAAAGCCGTGTCCTTTTTTGACGATGTTACGGTGTTCCTTTTTGACCAGGTATGACACGTTTTTTTTTTTGTTGTTGATGAGTTTATTTGATTACTTCAGCGCATGTGAGGAATATGTGTCTGTTTATGACTTTCAGGAGAGCCCCACAGGAGAGCTGGTTGACTACACCTTCTCCGTAGAAACTGAGGCCAACGAGCAGGAATCCTCCGAGGACAAAATCTCCGACCAGCCGCTGCAACCTGACCCTGAACTTGAAGCTGAGCTAGAAGCTCAATCCTTTGAAACGTTCTGTGTTTCTGAAGAAACAGATGGGAGCAACTCAGTCGAGGGTGAGTTTTGCCAAGGAAATAAAATGCCACGCAGAATAATCCAAGATGATTTATTTCATGATGAATATAATCGCCTGTGTGAATTCAGGTGGAGGTTGTGAATGGAAAGATGACCTCTCGTTTGAGCCCCGTCCGTCCTCACCTGACACCAACCCCGAGCCCCCGTCCTCGCCTTCATCCACCTCCAACAGTCCAGAAGCTCCCAAACCTGCAGCTGTAGCACTTAACCGTTTTATGGTCTCACGGTTCTCCATCACACATGTCTCCGACCCCCACACGGGTTCAGCAACAGGTCTGTATTAACCGCCTGTCACACACAGAATGTTTTTTCACGGTCTTTGCATTAGTCAAATTCTGTTGTTAGCTGTATACATGGAAGGAGAACTTATTTCCGATTGATTCTTTCCAACAGAGAACAGTGAAGATAGTCCAAAAGATTGAGCGCCCCCTCGGCCCTGACCGGAGGAGGATGAGTCCGGGTCCTTCTCAACACAGAAAAGCAGCATTATTATATCTAGATGTTTTACAGAGTTTTATTTTTATCGACATTTGGGGCATCTGACCCTGGTGACCCTTTATGAGACAGTGCCTCATACTGTAGTGGAAGACCTTCAATGATTTGCACACTTGCTTTTTATTTTATTTGATGAAAGATGTTTTTTAAGATGTTGGAACGGCAACTTGATCGAGACAACGAGGAGAGTGGAGTCAAAATCGAATTAAATTGTTTGCAGGAATAGAAACCATCAGTATTTTGGTTTTATTAACAGTATATAACAACATAACTTATTTGCTCAATGCAGCATCAATTTCTGTTGGTTACGGAAGCTCTGAGGGGCAAGGAAGATTTTTATTTTTATTTTGGAGCTACTATTCTAAGTTCTTACATTTTTTTTTTGCAATTTGTGAGACAAAGTAATTTTTTTAGCATCTGTCGAGACGAGTAAAAAAATTAAATTTTTCTCTCTCTGTAATTTCCCCAAAAAAGTTCATGTGTATAACAGAGTCAAAACATTTTTTTTTTATTATTTTCAATTTTTTTTTCATTTGTGTCACAGAGTGAAAGAGATTTGTTTTTCTTTTGTCGAGACGAGTAAAACATTTTTGTTTACTCACT
>OMLP01016771.1:24448-38632 GCA_900302685.1 Spondyliosoma cantharus
AAAATTAACCGTGTTAGCACCTGAGTTTTGGCTTGTGCCGCTGTCCCCGGTGCTGATTGGCCCTTTGATGCACCACAGAGCTAATTTCTCCGCTAATAGTACTTCATTATATACAGGTGCGACTTTTAGTCTCCTATAAGCTCGGGAGAAAAGTCTATTTTGTACTGTTTTGGATGAGAAGAGCAAAACACATTTTGTTGAGTTTGTTTTGGGTTTGTTTATGTGTGTGTATTATTATCATTATTATTATTATTATATTGTGGTTATGTTTGATTCTATTATGTTAAGTCTTTGAGATTGTTCACTACTGATGAGCATGACTGGATACTTGCTCAAGTTGTTGACCACTGAATACAGAACAGAACAGTTTTGAATCAGGTAAGGATATTAATAGAAATCCATTGTTTCATACGCACAGGTGAGTGACTGTATATTGTATGTGACACTTTTCCACCAGTAGGTGGCCTCAGCAGATCTCTTTCAAGGTACCCACAACCTTAAATGGATAAAGCCCCATAATACGGATGGTCTCCTTTACTACTCCTTATTTAATTATTCAATTTAAAGTGTGTGCATAAAGCCAACCTTTAACAAAATAGGCATAGTAACAGCTTTTTACGAAGCCATGTTTTAGGTTCAGAATGACTACATGGTAATCAGCTTGCTGTATTTTACCTTAAGGGCCCGAACAGCATCCCTGCAGATATCGTGTTCATAGTGCGACAGAAGAGTCATCCTCGGTTCATCAGACAGCACAATGACCTGATCTACAAGACCCAGATCTCTCTGGAGATGGTGAGAGCCAGAACAATGGATTTAAAAATGAATCATCCTTAATGGTTTGGTTCAAGTGTGACAAACACTTAACTGTTCCCACAGGCTTTGACTGGGTTCTCTATAGATGTGGAGACACTAGATGGCAGGCTACTCAGCATTCGCGTCAACGACATTGTACAGTAAGTGCTTCTCCACATTCACGTATGATAGTGTTTTCTTTGTAGTCCTGTTGATTTCCACATTAATCTCGGATAAACTAAAAGCTGAATGTACGATCAGAGAAGGAAGACACGAGCAGTAGAAATTCAACACTTTATATAAACAGTACATTTGAACAGGGGCATTTACAGAAGGATGCTCTCTGGGTTTGATCTGCATTCATTCATGTTTTTCCCGTCTCTGATTTGTTTGTCAGCCCTTCGTACAAAAAAGTGGTGACCGGAGAGGGAATGCCTCTGTCCCAGGATCCTGTCCAGAGAGGAAACCTCGTCCTCACGTTTGCCATCCGGTTTCCCGAGACGCTCTCCGCCGAGGGAATGCAGCTGATCAAACAAGCTCTCAATATGAAATACTGATCACATGTTAGATGCGCGCGTTGTCATCGTTTGACTTATGTCTGATGCAGCAACATTTTTGTCATGAGAAACAAGGGAGTCAAATAACTTGACTTCAAATTGAAAAATACAGTCGAAATACGGATGATCATTACAACAGTATATTTGTGCGGTTTGCCGTCATCATGGCTCGTTTCAGCTGCTCGTACGTGACGAACATCACCACGTTCCAGGAGCCCAGGCGCAAGAAAGATGGCATGAACCTCAAGAGAGAAAAAACAGAGAAAACAACATGATTGATTGCGCTCTGTTTATATTAATTGCTGTTTACAGCCATTGGTCCCCTTCCCCTCCTTTATAAATGATTTATATCCCTCATTAATACTGTCCGTGGAGTCGGTGCTTACCCCTTATAAAATGCAAGTGGTCCCTCTTTGGTCATCATGGCAGCAGCGCAACTGAGGACGCCGCTGTACTGGCCCAGAGCGGCGTTCATGTATCTTGTCTTGACCACGTCAACCGGAGAGGCGATCACTGTTGTGCATAAGCCTGCGCCGAAGGCTGATACAAAGTGGCAGGGCAGGTTATCTGTGGAGTGAAGGCTGAAAGTTACACACACACACACACACACACACATACACATATATCATCCCTCTGTGTCATGTTGCACTGCAGCCATTGTTTTACCTGTCAGGGGAGTGGACCTGAGGAGTGTGTCTTTAATGAAGTCGTATGTCACCAGTTCAGTGCAGTTAACGATTGCGTTCCGTGCGATGTTCGGAGCTGTCCCTGTGTGAGAGAGTCGCGTAAAAAGCGCATGAAAAAGATTTGTCGAATGAAAACACGGCATATGCTTCGATGCCCAAAGAATAGCTACCTTTCCATAGACCACGGATGCCTTCCTCCTTAGCAATGGTCTTGTAAGCATCAATGGTGCTGCAGTAGCGCCTGGCACGCCCGGGAGCCCTGGCCTGTGCCTGGAAGCGGACTTTCACCACATCTGTAGGCTGAGCGAAAGCGACCGCCATGGCACCGGTGGTGCTTCCTGCGAGCAGGCGGCTGCCGATGCCAACGTCTGACGCAGAGAGGAGGGAGATGTGAGGCCTGACCGGTGCAGGACAGAAGACACTCGCGGACGCTCACAATACTCACGATCAGAGCCTTTAGTGTAGAACTGTTTCACAGAGTCGTAGAGGCCGATACGGACAGAGGCGAAGCTCATCTGCCTCTGGAGTCCTGCCACCAGTCCGCTGTAAAGACTCCTGGGGCCCTCCGTGCGCACCATGGTGCTGAGGGTGCCGAACACTCCCCGGTATTTCACTGCAGACTTCACTGAAGCTTTGGCCTCTCCTTGGATCTGTTCGGGAGAAAGAAGAGAGGATGGGAGACAGTCAGTGTAGCTCGTATCTATAATCCACGTACAGTGTACCCAAATATGTGGATCAGCAACACCAGAATTTGGCGCGCTGATAAAAAGAAAAAAACTGTTTTTACCTGTAGCCGCACTTTGGCTGTGTCCAGGGGAAAGGTGAACAGGTCGGCGACGCAGGCTGCAGCTCCTGCTCCCACAAACTTCACCGTGGCCGACGGAGGCACGTCTGCAGGTCCAAATCCAACCATTTTTTCCCCTCAAATATTTTGATCAACAAAAGGTTTTGAAGAGTGGCTTGTTAATGTGGACAGGACAAGAAGCTCTCCTCCAAAATCTGAAAAAGAGAGGAAAAAAAAACCGCATTACAACGTTACCTACTTACGTTACCTCCAGCTGTTGGGTGGCTCATTTAAAAAAAAAAAAAAACCTGTTAGAAGAGGTTTTAGTGATGCTAAATGAGAGACAGCTGTTCAGTAGATGGAAACAGGATGTGCTCACAGGGATAGCAGTGCCTTGCAAATTCAATTAAAAAAAAAAAATCATGTCTGAATACTGGTTAGTAATTCTTACCTTTTATTAGAGCAGTTTAGGACGGAAACATTAGAGATCAGGATTCTCTAAAGGCGTCCCTCTGGCTGAATTTAGTCCCAGCTATAAACTGGTTTCCCTGTTTTTCCATAGAAGATTTTTCAGAAGTGATGAGCCTTAAAATCATACTCCAAAATCCTGAAAGAAAGACAGGGAGAGCAAAATCAGCAACAACAACAACAACAACAACAACAGCAGCGGAACATCAGTTTGAATATGCCAAGAAAAAAAACATGTGTGAAAGATTTTCATTGTACCGTAATTTGATCCGTGGAAGTTAAAGGTTCCTGGTGAAATGCCTCTCGGAGCGACGGTGTCCAAATGACTTGAGCGCGTGGACGGGATGCAGCAGAGCCTCCTCTTTAAATACAGCCATGACTGTTACATCATGGCATGTGTTGCTGTTGCGGCCCCACCCCCCATCACCACATCCATACGAGCTGCCTCGCCGGTCAGAACGGACACACCATAAAGCCGTCCGTGTGACAAGCAGCCCTGCTGGTTGTATTTGTCTGATTAGTGCTTCCATGATTTTTTCACTTTTGCGTTCACGTTTATCTTCATTTATCTTCCGGAATTCACAATCGAGCTTCTTCTCTGTTGTGCCTTCAGACATTATAACAAACGCTGGAAAGCAGAGCTGTGACTGAGGAGACAGGCAACATTATCTTGAGAATAGGCCGTTGTGTGAAACTAGGATTTCTTAGTTTGTCTTAACTTGCTCAAGCTCATTCGGGTTAAATCAGCTATCTGCTTAAAGGTCTGTACACACAGTGGCATCATGGTACACAGAGTACAGACTCGAGGGAAGAAATGCTGAGTCACCCTGAAAATGCAAGAACGCGCGGTGCATCGCCCGTTGAATTGGATCCGTATGTTCAGACCCGTTAAGAACCCAGCGCAGCTTTTTGTGTTCCTGCACTGATTACCGAAAAAGACACTGTTACTGAACTCCGTACAGTCGCTGTTCTGTTCTGTACAGAGGCAAAAGTGCTTTACGGAAGACATAGAAACACATTAAGATAAGGCGTCGGAACGTAAAGAAAGAGTTAGAACTGCATTTGAAAGGCGAAAAAAAAACAGCAGGCAAATGAAAGTTTATAGATTAAAAACGGACTTTTTTTGAATAGGCACAGTGAACAGCAATGTTTGCAAGCAATAAATACAGCACTCCATTGAATCAAGGCGGCCGCTTTAACATAGTGGTGCTGCAGTTGTAGTTGTAGATAGATGCTATTTGTCCTACAGTCCTTTCGGGCCTCCAAGAACAAACAGCCAGATTCGTTCACACACCACAACACTGCATTTTCTCCGTCTCTTCGTTCTCCGTCTAGTTGTTCTGAAGCTGTCTGTCTGTAATATGGGATTAGTCATATGTCATGAAATATATCCTTGGCAAATTGCAATGTTTTCAATGAGCGGATGCCTCTGAACTGTGGATACATGTTGTCCTCGTGCCTCTATGATCGGACTGATTCAAGTATGAAACTGCTGCGCGAGGAACGGACGATTCAGCAAACGTCCAGGCCCTCTGAACAAAAGTGCATTCATTCAGACGCCCGGTACAAGAGGAGGATCTCGCCTTCTGTCTCGGTTATGGGTCAGAGGTAACTCGCTTAATCCTGCGTGTCGGCGGCCTGCATGCTTGTTGCTTGGGTTATGTAAATGTTGAGATGGAAATTATTCTGTGTTTGCTCAGCAAGTACGGCCTTTGTAGTTGTAGGTGTAGACAGATTCTATTTGTCCTACAGTGGGAATTGCGTTTCACTGCGTCCTTTCGTGCCTCCAGAACAAACGGCAAGTTTCATTTACACACCTTTCGCTGAGTGCTGCTCTCCCAAATCAGCTCGTAGGAAAAAAATATATATTGTTCATCGAACATGAAGAAATTAGATATTCAATTAAAGGATAGCAGTGTCTTTTACCGTGAAACTTTGGCTCACTGGGGACAAACTGCGATCTATATTCATCAAATTATCTCAGAAGAAGAAGTTGTATATGTGTGAATCCTATTCAATTGTATTATTTGCCCCAAAGTTTGACATACAACATCGTCAACATTTAACATAAGATTCTTATAATGCAATGACTTTTAGCACATGTATTAGATCTGACCAGCTGTTACTGACCTTGGATTTGTATTTTCGACAGTGGCGTTGCGCTCGGAGACTCGCGCTGGGGGCGCCAAATCACACAAAATGCCAATTTCTACATGATGTTGCTTTAATACGAAGGCTGAATACTGTCCCACTTAAATCCCAAGATGCTCCACTTTCTGTTTTATTAAGCACAAAATACACAAGTTATCTAATTTATTGCTCCACTTGAGTAACTTTGGTTAATTTTTCTATTAAATCACACTGTTTAAACTGAACTCCAGGGGTTTGTTGATTTAAAAAAAAGGGGGTTCAATAAAGGTCAATACTAGACAAAGAAATAAATGGCACATCATTTATTCATTTTGGCATCATTTGTCACCTCGCACAACATATTTATGACGTATCGACCAGCGATAAATCACGCTATTTACAACCAGCAGCACATGGTTTGACTATAAACCCCTGACCACATGCATAAACGATGGTAAACACTGTAAACAATCTACAGTACACAACATATAAATGGTCACTGTTTAGGTCTGGTGTTGCCAGACTCACTCTGTCTATCAAATAACAACATTACACGGTAGCATCGTTCATATTATGTCACAGTTCATTCTTGTAAACATGAAAATCCCTCGTCAAAGCTACGGAACAGCCCGCTGATCAAGATTTCACTACATAAGTTAACAACAGGTCAAGCATAACCTTTCGGAATTACTCTATCACACCCGTCTTTTATATACCTGAATAAGCTTTTTTCTCCCAATTGCAATGCAAAAAAAAAAAAAAAACGTGTCTTTATACATGAAAATCCTTAGATCACGTCTGGTGTTGCGACAATGCCCTCATTCAGGGAATGAAAGAGCTTCCTGCCACGACCCGCCACTTCCAGGTCTCCCTTTCCAACCACTGCTCACCACTGCGCCATGGCGACATTCAGACAGTTGTGTTTCGTCCGAAGAAACCGGCGATGAGGTCAAAACGGCGACTCCCAGCTGTGTTGCGCCCTCGTCATGCCTCTTTTAATCTGTTCATACGTCACGAACATCACGATGTTCCAGGACCCCAGTCGCAGGAAAGAAGGCATGAACCTGAAGGAGACAGAAAAAGGACAAGTTGAGAAGAGTCCCAAACTGGCCATTGTATTGCTGTTTGCTTCACTGATACATGTTTTAATGTGTTTTTACCCTTTATAGAAGGCTGTGGGACCTTCGTGTCTCAGCATGGTGAGAGCACAGTTGATGGCGCTGCTGTACTGGCCAGACCCAGAGTTCATGAACCGTGTTTTGACTACATCCACGGGAGAGGCCACGACTGTCGTGCAGAAGCCTGCGCCGAAGGCGGCGGTGAAGTGGCACGGCAGATTGTCTGAAGGGGGAACAGGGGATGAGTCATATCCTTCCGCAACAGCTGATGTTCGTATTTGGATGGGAAAGAAATTAGTTTTGGAATCCGTTTACTTCAGCAGCTCACCTGTCATCAGGTCGTACTTCAGGATGAGCTCTTTGATCAGGTCATAGGTCACCAGCTCTGCACAGTTCACAATGGCGTTACGGGTGATGTTCGGCATACAACCTAGAAGAAAAGAGAGGGTGGTCTTCAAAACCAGAGGAGGGATTGTTTTTTTTTCATGTATATGAAGGTTTTTGAAGATTTTGAAGTGGCACCTCTCCAAAGGCCCCGCACTCCCTCGTCTCTGGCAATCGTCCTGTAGGCGTCCAGCGTGCTGTTGTACCTCCTCCCACCGTCAGCCAGTCGTACCTGGGCTTGGAAACGCACCTTTACCACATCTGTCGGCTGCGCAAAGGCCACGGCCATGGCACCTGTGGTGCAGCCCGCCATGAGCCGAGTGACAATCCCAGCGCCTGTGAAGCGGCGTGTTTGTTGGTCACAACGAAGCAGACGGAGGAATGCAACCTCGTTCGCACAACACAATGATACTCACTCTCTGTGCCTCGAGTGTAGAATTGCTTCATGGAGTCGTAAAGACCTATCCGGACCGAGGCGAAGCTCATCTGCCTCTGGAGTCCTGCCACCAGTCCATTGTAAAGGCTCCTGGGCCCCTCTGTGCGCACCATGGTGGTGATGGTGCCAAACACTCCTCGATACTTCACATCAATGCCACCTTTACCTTTCTGAGACTCTCCCTGAATCTAGACAAGAGGACGACATTGAAAGATTGTTGGCAGCTGCCCTGGAACAAAATGTGAAGTTTAAAAATGTGTCGAGCCCTCTTAAAGACTGTGCGTCACACCTGTAGTCTGACTTTGGCCGTGTCCAGTGGAAAGGTGACGAGGTCAGCTATGCAGGCCGCGGTTCCGGCTCCGAAGAACTTGACTGCCGCAGAGGGCACCATGTCGTTGGGTTTCATGCCAACCATTTCTACGCCTGAGTCAATGACATAAATGGAAAAACACGCTCTTAAAGCTATTTGCCCTGGACCTCTGGTTATATCACAGCACATACCAGACACGCAAACCAAGAAAATCATTACTAAGCTTGGACGGATGGACACTCGCTGAATGCAACGGTTCGTTTTGACTTGGTCTGATCTACACAGGTACAACAGTGGTTTTCAAACTTTCAAGCCAAGATCTCAAGGAAGACCTGTATTCATATTCATGCAAAACAGCCTGTGTACCTTGTTCTCTGATCACGAGAAACAGGTTTATTGTTTGGTTCCCTTGAAGGATTTGCCTTTGTATGTGTTACTTGTTGCTGTTGTGTATTGCAACCAGCGATGGAATGTAACTACATAAGTACATTTACTCAAGTACTGTACTTAAGTCCAATTTTTCGGTACTTTTTTTTTTACTCTGTACTTCCACTCCACTACATTTTGGAAGAAAATGCTGAATATCGGAACCGAGAATCGACCCATGGTAAACAGTGTATACGTTCATGTGAATATATGTATGATTTACTTCTACCTCAGTTTCAAATTCTACATTTATTGCCAGAAAAATGTTTTATACTTAACTACATTTTAGATTGAACACTTTAAGACTTTTGCTCAAGTGTTATTCGATTGGGTGACATTCACTTTTACCAAAGTAATATTTTAACACAATATCTTTACTTTTATTCAAGTATGACTTTTTGGGTACTTTTAACAACAATGTCAATGTAATGATATAATGCCACAGCACACCAGTGTGACCCGTCTCCCCATTCTGGAGCCACTGACGTACAATAACTGTGGCAAAATCCTGATTGTGATAGTAACGCCGACGATGGTATTTAGCGCGTTCATGCCAAACAATAAGGCATACCTGTAAGCAACGGTAAAGGAAAGCTTCAAGTTTTCTCGAGAAGTACAGCAGTCTTAGGAAGTGGTTCTGTTGTGGAAATGCCTCGGGCCATAAACTCTGCGAGAAGTGAGCCAGCCAGCATAACACCGCTCACTGGAAACAAAAAACACATTTACACTTACCAAGCAGAAACTGTATTATTGGTTTTGATCTGTTATTACTTGTGTCATTGTGATGCAGAAAACCATGCAAGAATGAAAAAGATTCAAACATTTTAACATTTATTTTTCATATCTTTGCACTTAAATATAAATCAGTTAAAAGTGACGAGAAATGGCGCACGCTTTATAAAAAAAAAAAAAAAACTCTACTGTCTTCATGTCAAAGTTACCTAAGTAGTGTTCCAGGGAGGTTATAATCCAGAGGACAATATGTACAATCCTTCAGGCTGTTAGTTCCTTTGGTGTCCTCGTCTCATGCTGGGTGCTTACTCTTCACTGTCGAACAAGTTCCTCAATTTATAGGCACCTTTGGCACATGACTGTGGGACAAACCCACAAGTAATACACACCTGTCATATGTGTCCCGTGTTTGCAGCTGGATATCTGAGCACTTGTTGATCTGCTCCTCACAGTGCTGTTGTGACAGCCCAGTATGGACTGTGAGCGCATGCTGACAGTGTTTTCTTGTTGTGTTACATTTAATTAATTTTTTTTTTATACTATATTTTATATTTAAACTTACTCATCTACAGCACCATGAATATTTACATCAAGTTTTGACACAAAATACCAGCTTCAACACGTGTGGTTACAGGCTCGTATTACTACACGGACATCAAGGAGCAAACCCCGTGTTTCTATTGGTTGGTATATATGGCCAATCAGGAAGGGAGGCCTGTCTGGATTCCCTAAATGTTTTCATGGGGCATTTGAGAAGCTGACAAGAGTTCTGTGGGGGGGAAAAACATTTTCACTACGTCACTTCCTCTGCGTTAGTGCCCAACAAAAAACGTATTCCGGAGCTCAAGAATTTCTCCCCTCCCTGCGGATAATGAAGTTACGAAACACTCCAGGCAAAGGAACCGCCATCTTTCTCAGCCAATCCATACGGTGAACAAGAGTGGGTGGATGCACGCGGCATCTGTATGCAATCAGTCAAGGCATTAGGATCTGTCAGGGCGAACCGGCAGCACCCAAAGTCGGGACTGGCCGCTGGATGGAGAGCGTTAGAAGAGGGGAGGCACTTTGTCAGTAGAGTGCTGCAGTCCTGTTCGCGCATGCCTCTGCACATGTGACTTTCCACTGCAGCTCCAGGTCAGGGCCCCTGCAGGCTTACGTCAAGTCATGAGGTTGACTGTGCAGAAGTGTCTCTTGTACACATCTAAGGTTTCGCCTGCTGGAACATGCGTCAGGATGTTTTTCTCTTGCCAAAACTGCACTGCTGAGTTTCTAGATTGTGTTCGTCTGTTTACCTAGTCTACCCTAGCTCTTTGACAATAGCAGCCATGAAATCAAAGGGGTATCTGTTTTTGCAAATCTTCAGTACAAATTGCTCTGAACTCCTGCTCCGTTCTGCTCAGTGAGTCATGGTCGCCTCTCCAAACCTGCGCCTGCTGCACAGTTTTGTGTTTTGATGTGTCCGTATTCAGGGATTTCATTGGCCTGTATGCAGATCAGATAGCCTAGGAACTATGTAGATTACAAAGTGTAAGTAGACACTGTGTACCCTGGTATTTGGACAAGGAGATTAAAGGCAATAATCCATTTTAAAGTATTTCAGATGCATTTTAAAGGTGCACTATGTAGGTTTGGGAAAGAAATTTCAGTCAGAGGAGATCTTCATTGACTGATTTCTGCCTAAACAAAATAAATAAACAAACTCTTTTTGCTTTCATGACTGAATAAACAAACTGACCTTAAAGGGCAACACAATATGATACTGTTTAACATTGTTAATATTTGGCGGAGGGTCCGCTCTGCTCTGGGGGTTACCTCATCATTACTGTAAATATCAAAGAGTATGATTTTTTTTTTTCCAAAATTACATCTTGGATCTTTTTTTTCATTTTATGTCATTTGTGTGCCAATGATTGTAAATGATTCAACCTTAAACCGAGCAGAAGAGGGGAGCCGCGCCCACCGCTATTCTTTCTTGACCCGAGGCTAAAAACAGGATCCTGTCTGAGAACACTCTGTGAATAACCTTTGAGCAGACATCCCGACCTGTAAACAACTCGCTGGTCCGGCTTCAACCGGCCTGCACTGACGTCCTCGACAGCCCATGGAAAAGAAACTGAGCAGGGCAGACTCTCATCACCGCTGCGCTCGCCTGCACTTGGAATACCGTGAACCATGAATGAGTGCTGTGAAACAGCTAATCTCCATTACACTTTAAATATAGACCATTACGCTATAAATAATCGAAGCTGCTGCATTACCTAAAGGTTAGTGGGGCACAACAAGCACAGCCCGCGTCCCCGACGTCTGTGTTAACGTTATTAGGTGAGAGGTGAATGAAAAGAAAGTGAAGCAGCGTCGCCATCACTTCATTTCTCTGGGTTCAATTGTTGGTTTTCATCTAAAATCGAATTCTTTAAATGTTCCCTAAGTGATCCATTTGTGTCGTAGTCATGATTTTAGACTCTTTAATCATCTCCATCAAACGTTTTCGGACTCAGCGACTCAACGACTCAGCTGTTCATTCTTAGCTTTGGCTGGCATTTGTCTGTGTCTGTGGCTCCCAGTAAACATGATAACACAACGTCTCAATATTGAGTGTACTGTATAAATGGAGGGAGTGTCTGATGTTCATCCACTCTGCCAGAACAGGATGTTCAGAAGACATAAACGAGCCGCTAACGTTAGGCTACAGCAGAGGACAAACAGCCCATCATTAAACAAACTGAAGTCAGTGAATGTGTCACCGAAATAGAGAAGAAACTTTGATCAATATTTTACTAAACATGTTGTCATCATGAAATTATGGAAGGACACGCGTCAAATTTCCCAAACAAATTAAGGGAGTAAACATCCTATCTTCACCCCTTTATTTGGTCCGGCAGCTATAGTTGAGGTCACACATCTGCTTGTGAAGTGATTTTTCAACCAACCATCAGAGAGAATCCATGATCCCACGCTCCACATACGTACTGTGACCACAGCTGGAGAGTCAACCTTGGTTGGATAGTAACGGTGAAAACAACAGGGTGGATCTGAGCTGAATTTATTTTACTAGTTATAACAAAGACAGATGTTTTTCACGGGTAGCTGTTTTTGTGATGCATGGAAGCAGTATTGGAATCTAATGTTTCAGACAAAAGGAAGTTGAAGGCTTAAAGGTGTAATGTGGAACGTTTAGTGCAATGGAGGACCTTAGGAGGAATATTAAATTCACCTGAAACTAAGAATCGTTGTTACCTCAAAATGACCTTGTGACCATTTTACTTTCTACTGATGTATTATGCGTCATGTAATGGACATGATACAATAAAGTCACAGGTCTCACTGTGAATTCCTTCACATATTCAACGGTATGTGTTCTATATCATACTAAACGTCACTGAATCCATCATTAACTAATTGTCTGAACATTTTATGATGTTTTATATGGTATCATTGCGATCTTCGACCATCAAAACATGGAGGTAGACATCACCTTTTCAGTGTTATCATGTTTGGTTCAGGAGATATGATACATAATTTGGTTAAATGTTCGTCATTGCTGCAATGAGGTTTTTTCCTATGGTTCCATTCAGAGTCCTAAACTGTACAACAGTAAATTCCAATACTGTTCGCATACAATATTTTGCTATGTATTTTTTTTATGGTTTGCTGTGGGTTGGATAGTTTTATCCCAAACCAAGTACTTACATGCATGATCCTAAAAGTTCAAAATATGAAATCGAACAATCAAATTCAATTAAAACCTACTGATATCAGTCGCGGCAGCTCCTCTCATAAATGCGTGAATGCTGAAAATGTGCACGACCATCTATGTTTATTCACCTTCGCCCTTGGCTTCTTCCTCTCCCCTTCCCTTCCTGCACCTCTCACAATCAAATTAACAAGTCTGCAATGATAGACGATCAGCTGTCGCAACAAACTCTTGAACTCTTTATGTAACTGCATTTTAAAAGTCCCTTAAATGTCGAGGTGACGTAAACAGGGACTCCGATTACAGGACTGAAGCTGCGACTTAAGTGGTCTCCCAGTGATCATAACCACATTCTGACACTTGCAATATCATTAGTTAATAATATTACCATTAAACTACCAGATATTTCTCAGCAGCAACAACGGTCTGCTGCACGTGTATTTGTTTTCTGAACATACTGAAAAGTCAGTGGTTTGGAGTGTATTCCATAAAAAAGAAATGCACAAACCTGATGAAATTAATGCAGCAATGGCCAATATATCCTGGGTCTTCAGCCCTTGTATGGGTCTAGTTAAAAAACACACACACACACATTTCCCATGATGCATCTGGACTGTCTCTTTTATTAGACCCTTCTGCCTATGAAGAACACCCACATCTTCCAAACTCTCCAAACAAATTTTCTATAGCTGAGATAACCGTGATGACATCACCGTCATCAGAGTCATTCTTTCAGACTCACAGAAGACACTGTACAGCTGTTTTTTTTTTAACACCTGAATAACACCAACCGTCTTAGATTACCTGACCTTCATTTGAAAATCAGGTGGAGTGCCCCATTAAGTGAGTTGTCTCATGGTTAGAGTATACTGCTGCCACCTTGTGTTCAGTGATATTGTATACCAGAGGAAATAACACGCAAAGTGTTGATGCTGTTGTGTATTTTTAGCTCTTTGTATTAATGTGACTGCTGAGAAATCTATTTTGATGCCTATATTTCATACGCCGTGTATAAATAAATATAACTCAAACAAATTCACCAAGACTGATTACATTTACAACCAAATGCTTTTTTTTTTTTTTTTTTTTTTGTAAAGTTAATCACTGTCAGTCTCTCATTATGGTCTGTGTTTCATGATACCGTGCATAGACTCTTATGTAGTGGTTCCATGGTGTAATGGTTAGCACTCTGGACTTTGAATCCAGTGATCCGAGTTCAAATCTCGGTGGAACCTGATTTAAGGTCACTAAAAAAACAATAATTACATTCTGCACAAGTTGTTGAGTTGTGCAGCACAATATTACAAAGAATTTCACCAAGATTTATAGTAGATGCAGAAGACTGCTGCAGATTGCTTGTGTTCATGTACTACTATCATGACATACCCAGGGTGGCCATGAAAAAAGTGACTACTCTCGTTGGGAAACCCTGTAGGAATAAATATAAGTCAAACAAACTCAGACTGATTACATTTACAACTAGTTAACAATTGTTTATTTTTTTTCAAAGTTAATCACTGTTGCCAGTTGTCAGGCTCTCATTATGGTCTGTGTTTCATGATACCGTGCATAGACTCTTACGTAGTGGTTCCATGGTGTAATGGTTAGCACTCTGGACTTTGAATCCAGTGATCCGAGTTCAAATCTCGGTGGAACCTGATTTA
>OMLP01016778.1:6057-16411 GCA_900302685.1 Spondyliosoma cantharus
CATGTCAGTGCCCCGCCAGACCTTACGCTATGCTCCATGTATGATTACAAGATTGCAGACTGAACATACTCCTCTCTGATTTGTGTTCAGGCAGCCTAAAGGGTGCTGTTGTTTTGTTGTCAGACATGCAGACCTCATGAGACGGAGAGAGAGAGAGAGAGAGAGAGAGAGCGTTTTCGTTCTCGGCACCAGTGAGTAAATGAGGCCCGGTGGGAGGACGAGGACTGTCGCGTCATCCTCGGCTCGCGGAGTGCACAGTTTTCATACTCAAGACGCGGTTAACTTGTGCGCCAGTCAAACATCGTCGACGTCGACGTCAACTTAACACCGGGAGAATCTGCTGGGAATACAGGAATAGCACTCAGAGATGCCTGCCCCGTGCAGGAGGAAGGGGAAGGGGGGGTGCTCTTCATCACTCATTAAGACAGCTAAGAGTTCCCAGTGGAATTTAAAAGCGTACTATATATGTTTTACAAGCCATGCGTTTGATAATTTCACTCCCCGCGTCCGCCAACGCAACATTTTTACAAAGCCTTCCGTTAAGTGATTTCATTCCTTTTCACCACCTCACAGCAGACTGCTTGTCTGTGCTATTATCTCGTGATAGCAGAAGTCGCAGGTGAGCTATTTTGGTGACGCGAAGGGATGCAGGCTCAAGAGAAAACCTTTTTTTTTTTTTCGTTCCGTGAGATTACTGAGGGGTGGTTCAGTCAGAAGTTTATTCCCTCAGGAACCGTCGCTGGTTCTGTGACAAACACTGGGTCTCAGACGAGCCGAGAGAAAACTTTTCGGATGAAATTGTCCTTTTAGTTTCGTTTAGAAAATCAACCAAGCACAAGACTCCCAGAATACAGCAGTCAGTTTTAGAGTTGTAAGTAGATGCATGTTGTAATCTTATAGGTCTCAGGTCGAGTCAGGTTAGGGCAGCTGTGGGTCAGAGGTAGAGCCGGCGTCTCGTCATCAGAAGGTTACTGGTTTGATCCCCCCGGTCTGCATGTCGAAGGGTCCTTGGGCAAGATACTGAACCCCAAACTGCTCCTGATGTGCTGGTCGCCAACTTGCATGGCAGCAAGCGCCATCAGTGTATGAATGTATGTATGAATTACTTTAAGTCGCTTTGGACAAAAGCATCTGCTAAATGTACTCGGCAACAACTACCTGACTTTATCGTGATCCTAATTTAGCATGAATTATGAAGCTGTCCTTTAACAATAACCATGAACTAGTTTTTAAAGTAGACCTGGTGCATGATCAGAAACATTTATTAAAACCAACAGCTATGACAAATCATTATAAGACATCGATATATCAATAACTGAGGAAATGTAAAACATTAACCTACTGAAGCGAAGATCAAACCAAAATGTATGGAAACTTAGTAAAAGTATTTTGTAATCCACTCTTGTGATCAGATTTATTTACACGTTTTATAAAATGCATCTCATTTTAATTTCCAGTTAAAACTAATGATGCAGTGATCAGGACCAAGACAAGATTTGTGTGTGTCAAAAATAATGCATGTATCATAAGAAGGACAAGATCTGGTGATCTTAAGCAGTTATGAGTTGTTTGTTAATCTGCGATCAAGTTTGATATTGGATTAGTCATGATTGAAATAAAAAGGGACTGTTTGGCCTTGGTGGAGCAATGTGCTCTACTGAGTGCAGCTCTAGTATCATTCATTTGTTCATTTTGGCCTCTGTAGGCAGCGAGATGGAAACAACACTGAGAAATCATTTTTTAAAGCTCTGTTTTGCTCACCACTAACACTGAGCTAATGATCACTAACTTTGACTGTCTGCTGTTTGGCTAAAAAAACAGCTGCCTGCTGGAAATGAAGCTGATGATGAGCAGCGAGACGGAAACAAAAAAACATTAAGTTGCCTGATTTAAAACCAAAACAACGAGCTGAAAGAAGCTAAAGCGCTCTGTAGAGCTGAAGGGAAACTGTTGATGCATACAAGTGACCAATTTCTCTTCACACATAGTGTTCTGGTCAGATTGGTGCAGCTTTAAAATGTGATATTACATTCAAACAGTTACTGCTAATCAGGATTTTAGCGTTAACATGTGAAGCTCTTTTCACAGATCTCAGAGGGATTCACGTGCACAAAGCCAAAAGTTAACAAAAAACAAGGCTGAGTGTAACAAAACGACGTCTCTTTGACAGGTGTGCTCTCAACTGAAGCCTCAACAGTGCAGCTTTATATATAAACCAATCAGAGGAGGGAGAACAACACGTGAGGTAAGAGACGCCATTACACATTTTTTTATACTTTGAAAGGTGACAAAATATTCCATTTACAGATGAACGATGCAAATTCTGACTACGAGTGATGTCACATTGTTCTTATTCTAGTCGGAGGTCAGAATCTTTGGAGTGCCGAGTTGTCTGGACAGAGCATCACATCATGGAGTATAAAACGGCGCGATTAAAACATAACCCAGCAGAAACTGTACGACTTTTCAGTGTCAGCATTTCCGCGAGTTGCAACGCGGCTGATCGCATAAATCAAAAGTTATTCAGCCACAACTAGCGTCGCCTGATTCAGGCGTATTGACTCGATGGAAGCATTTGAACTTCCATTTTTATTTTAAGCACCGTTAGAGTGACGAGCAGACTGATCCTGCTGCACGGAGGTTTTATGTTCCCGTAGGGTCACATCCCACTATCGTGCAATGAAAAGAAATGCAGCATTGTTTGTTCCAGCGCAGAAGAAAACTCAGCACGTTGCGTATCGAGTACGCCGGTATTTCCAGCTGAGTTTCTCCTTACTTTGTGGGCATCTGGAGCCCGAGGCTGTTAAGTGTGTTAGGTGGCTGACTGAATTAACTCGGCCCTTCAATATAAATCTGGGGGAGAACATCTGTAGTATGAGTTTTTTTAAGGGGAACACTTCCTCGGGGCAGAAGGTGGATAATGTTAAAGTGTCAACGTGGATGGGTGTTTCAGCACATGATGGATCCGTCTTCCAGCTGACTCATAACCGCGGCTGCAGAATAAATGTGTAACAACACCGCTGGGAGGATCTGCTTTACACTTTAAGGTGCTTTATGTTCCTGGACAGGTGCTTTCTTGAAAAAGTGAAGAGACTCACATCTGATGGAGCGAGACCTAATAAACACACACACACACATTGCATTCTGTTCCCAGAGCGCGCCTGTGTTGTGTAACATGAACGTCTGGTCGAGTTGGAGTTTTAAAATAACAACAGAATAGAAGAGGACACGTAGCCATCTTAATTTACAAGCTAAAAATAAAAAGGAGAGGAGTGAGTAAAGACAGAAATATATTAATAATCTCATTTCCTAGACAACAGGCTCTGCAGCTCGCCCACACACACACACACACTGCAACGGGCCAATACCTTGTGTGACTGTTTGAAATCACGCACAAAACACCTTTATCTCCTCCGGTTCTCTGAGGAGAAGTGCTGCTTTGGTCTGAGTGAGGCGTGCGACTGAGCCTTCGTCATCGTCCTTTACATTCATTTACTACTGGGAACACCTCGAAATCGGGCGTGAGAAACGGAAGTGAAGGGCGTTGATGGCCGTTGAGACTCTTTTCATTTGGTTTTGCGCTAAACCGTTTCATTGTTTGCGATGGCACTGAGGCTCAAAACACAACAGCATTTTGAAAAAAACAGCAATATTTTTGTAAAACGCGACGTTTCTCAAGATGTAACATTTCAGAACACGTAACATTTTGGAAGGTGTAACACCCGGGAAAACAAGACATTTAGAAAAAAACGCAACGTTTCAGAAAACAGAACAAATCAGAGCAACATGAAGTGTCATCGGGTTTTGTGAAATGTTGTGTTTTGACCCTCAAGGCCACCGTAATTATCAGTCATATAAACATGATATCCTACAAAAGAGTATTTTCAAAAATACGTAACCAATCCGTAATGAGCTACTTTACAGCTTCCCCAGTTACACCCAATCAAACAAAAAGTATAAAAATAGAGCTCGACCAATCGGATGATATTGGTTCATTGCAGATATAATATATTGTGCAGACTGTATGTCGGCAGGTGAGTGACGAGAAATTTCATTTGCTGTCACATCTGTCCTGTAGACTACAGCCAGTAGCTGGTTAGCTTAGCTTAGCATTCAGTAAAGTCCGCATGGAAACAGCTAGCCAGGCTCTGTCACTGTCACTCTCAAGTAATACTGAGAAAATTATTTGTTTCTTTTATGTGATATTTCATGTCGTTTGTTTTAAATCTGTTGTTTGCTCTTTTATGTGAAACTTTTCATGCTTCCTTGTAAAAGCGATTCTGAATCTCAACAGAAATATATCTTGTAAAATAAAGGTTTAAAAAAAAACATTTAATGGTTCGACAGGTTGAACGTCACGTACACGTCTACGGATGATTGAAAGCTACAGACCAGTTACTGGACGTCAAGGTGTTGTTCTGGTAATCACCCAAAAATGTCTTTGGTTATGCTTTTAAACTACTTTTGATAAAGTCACACCCAACGGGAGAAAACTTCATCCAAGTAAAGAATAATCTGGTTCACTGGGACGTATTTGGAACAGAGCGGTGCATCACATCGAAAAAGCATCCAGCTAAAAAGTCCGTGAGATGAACTTGATCTTGAGCCAACTTCTCTCCTCTCTGCTCTTCTTGTCACCACTTCACACCCTGCCTGTGTGTCGGGTCATCAGACGCTGCAGCACAGACCACAGTCACAGGTTTGAACATCAGCCTGGTTCATTTTGATTTGTTTATATTCCAAGACATTTCGCCGACACAGAAGCAGCGTGAACTAATGTCACATTTCAAAGTAAGAGCGGGGGTAACGGCTGCGATCCAAGAAACATCGATCGACGCTCAATAATCACGGCGGGCTGTGAAGAGTGTGACTGGACTGCAGAGAAGTCGTGGAGACACGACTTTCCTGCTCCTCTGGACCACGTGTGAAGAGAGTAACACGACTAACAGGAGCCTGTTGAAGCATATGAAAAGAGACGGGACGCGAACTGCACTGCAGATCTAATCCGTTTCCTCTTAAAGCGCAACTCTAAACTGAGCACCTGAGACAACCGACACTGATTTACTAAACGTAGGCTCTGATCCTATTAACAGATTAAAAGTTACTGCTAAGAATAACACACACACACACACACACACACACAGATATACCTGGCAAGCAACCAATCAGCAACCTGAGCAGGAGACATCTCAGTGAGGCTGACGGTAATGTTTGAGGAGTTTACGTCTACAAATACACAAACAATCTTACACATAATTGGGTTTAGATGTACCCAGAATAAATCGTGTTCGGTCAATCTTTTTTTTTTTTTTTTCTTCTTCTTCTCAACGTCTGCCCGAAGCTGCGGCTTCTCACAGCGTGGCACCGTGAGGCCTCAGCTTTTCGCACGGGACAGATGTCTGACTGAAGATGAGAACTGTCACTCATCTGTTGTAGCGCTCGATTGAAAAGACGTCACCGTGAAGCCTTCAGTGATCGGAGTGGACACTGGACACTGGACACGCCACTCACCACACTGTCATTTGCGTTTGCTTCAGAGTTCAAACTACGACGGCACGGCAGCTGCCCCGGACACATTTTTATCTATTCCACCGAGAGCAAAAACAAAAAGCACGATAACAAGCTCGGAAGAGTCTCGTAAGACTCGAAGCTTGTGAAAGCTGAGCTTGTAAGATGAAGTCTGGCTTTGTGAGGGAGAGAAAAAAAGAAGTTTTAGAAGTGAGGTTAGAAGTGTTCAGAGCCAGGACAAAGAAAGCAGTAAGAAAATAAAGAATCAGGGTTTTAAAGCTGTAAGAAACGACGTGAATGATGACTGAAGCTGGAGCTGCTACAGGTGAAGTGAACCAGAGGTGAATGATGACATCATCCCCAAGTATTTTTAGAGCTTCTGTCACGGTTTGGGTTTTTGGTTTAGTGATTTCATTTTTGGTTTCATGTTTTACACTTACACTTTCTGCTGTTCTTGTGTTTCTCCCCACCTTTCTGATTGCCCTGTCAGTTTCACCTGTGTCTCACCAGTCTTCCTCCCCTGGGTGTTTCAGCCTGTGTCGTTCCCTCGCTCTTTGGCGTCTGTTTCCCCCACGTCAGTCCTGTTTTGTTTCCCCGTGTCTCCCGTGTTTCTCGTCTCGTCTCCCTGTCGGCTTTTATCTGCTTTTGCTGCCTGAGTCCTCGTGTTACACCGGTTTGTTCTTTAGTTTTTTTTCGGTCTGCACCCAGTTTAGTTCTGCTCGTGGATTACTCCTGTGTTGTTGCTAGCCTTTATCACCTGCCTTTTGTTTTGGATTTTATGGAATACAGCTTTGGTTGCAATTAAAACTGTGTACTGTGTTTGGGTCCATGTTTGATCATGTGTGATGGGTTCATGGTAATTGTCAAACTACATTTTTGTCCCGCTTACTTGCATGCGCCTCTCAAAGTGTCTTAATAGCTTAAAATATGAATGTCTTGCTTATATATGAAGGATTATACACATAAAGACTTAAAAACGTGTGTTATAATGTCATAAAATGCGTTTCATGGCAGTTCTGAGGATGTGAAATGTAAAAGCTGGTCACAGTTCATTATGACATCTGACCGACGCTGTGAGGCGTTTGGTGAAACATATAACACAGGTGATACTCGAACACTGAACATTTACTTTTATAAAACGGAATACTTTTGAATCGGGACGTTCAGTATTTGGATCAAGCAGCTTGTGAAAAAGACGGCGTGTCAGATTTAAGCTGCAGGTGACAACAGGACGGAGATGTGACGATGCGAGCCTCACTTACAGATCATCTCACTGGGACTGAAAAGGTTCATCAAAGAGAAACTCAGGGCAACTTACAGAAACTGACTCTCTGAACTAACCTGAATTTAACACTTATGTACAATTACACATTTTAAGGTCCTGTATCCTGCTCATTTTCATTTTCAGGTTCATATTTTTATTTTTGGTGTCTACTCAAAATTAAATCTTAAAAAAAACCCAAACATTAATTTAAGTGTCTGTCTCTTTAAGCTCTATTTTTGTATTTCCAATGAGAGGGATTCTTCCTGAACACACTGGTTCAGTTGAAGCCTTGAGATGCTCCAGTGAGCAAAATGTGAGTAGAAGCTACAAATGTCAGAGCCCTCTGGACAGGAAACTGGATCAGAACGGAGGCAGAATCAGGCTGTTCAGGACCGCAGCAGGTCCACACTGTATACTCCACATAATGCCTCGTGGACAGTCCTGTCATCTGTGAATCATTTTTTTTTTTTTTTTTTAGCACATTCATCGGTGCCAGTGGTGGTGTGCAGATTTCTGCATGTGTTCACTTCCTCCAGCAGGGAGAAGGAGATGAATCCTTCCTCTGTCCCATCTGCACGCCTCCAACCATTAACACAGAGCGTCTGATCCGATAGCCACTGGAAATGCTTTCACAGAGCAGAGCAATGCAGACGGCAACTCTCAAGTTAAAAGCGGGTGTGGTTTCTTCCAGGGAAATTAGGTTTGGTTCCATTAAGTGCTGAGGCTTATTTAACGGATTATGGATTTTCAAATCTTGGTGAGATTGAAACAAATTATACGCACGTCTCTATTTACTTGGAATCAAAGGCTTATATCTAAAAAAAAAAAAAAAGAATTCTGTGCTTTCACAATAAAATAGATTATGAGGTTGGTGAATTATTAATGACCAGCGTTGAGAGCAGTGAAGCTGCGGGTGTATTCCAGAGGTTTCCGAGTCCGACACTGCGAGGCCTTTAGACAATGTCAAGAAAACTAATAACTCTCTCTCCTCCAACAGACGCCGCTAATTGCCTAACTGGTACCATCAAGTATGCTGAATTAGCTGTTATCAGTTCCTGTTTGCTGAGTGCCCATTGTCGTACAGACAGCCGTCACTGGATCACGTTGATAATGAAGGAAACTTACAAATGCGATGATTCTCAGGCAGGTTCTGCAGATAAAAGGAGATTTTTACGGACGTTTATTCACAGCTGACACTGGAGATCGTGATATCAGGATACGTGAGGATCTAAAATGTACGTGTATCACGTCTGCGCTCGGTTTTGACTGACGTACGACTTCAGGAAGGAGTAAAGATTTTGACGTAAAGTGCCTCGAGGAGCTTTATGTCGCTCCATCTGCGTCCTCCCTTCAACTCTTGGCTGCACCCCGGGGAGGCAAGCTTTGGGAACCTCTGCTGTGTTCAATCATTTTACTAGCTTACTTTAATATTATGTTTTATATATATTCATGGAGGATCTCAACAAAGCAAACCTCTTTGCACCTCTGACAAGTGAATAAACACGTTCTGTGTTCTCTTCTTATAGCTGCACTGTTGAACACGACAAACTTCATTAACCCAGTTACAGGTCATGGCTCTCGGCTGTCGGTGGCGGTGAGTGTTGAGCGTCTCCGCGGTTCTCACGAGGCGCCCTCGCTCTGCTGCCGCGCGGAGATGCATTAAGATGCACCGCGGGTACATTTCATCACACGTAGTTGTCAGGACAGCATGTCAGCGGCTACTTCCTCATGGTAGCATGTGGCAGGGCATCAAGCTCCGTCAGCAGTTCAGACCGATGATAGATGGCATACAGGCATTTAAACCGTGGAGCCCGTGGTGTGCCAACCCCAGCACACACACACTGACACACACACCAGAAGGCTGTTTTTTTTTTTTTTCATATTCGAGAGGAGACGACACAGCGGCAGAACTTACTGACCTCATCTTCTAACAGGACCATTAGGGCATCCGCTGCAGTCGCCCAGCCAGTGAACCAGGATGTGAAACCACACAACGAGCCATAATCTGATACAGCGGATGACCAAACCACTCTCGGCATTACAGCAGAGCCTCCGTAAACAGCTTTCTGTTTACAAACCGGACCGGAGCCGTTCAGGATGTTGTGCAGATTATTCTTTGTCGACAATGTTGCTCTAGATTTGAGACCACTTTCTAACAACTCGTCTGTTTATGAAGCGTTTGTACGTATCAACTCGTGGATTCTTTTACGGCTGATGATTAAATTGGCTTTAAAGATCAGTTATGAATTGGTTGCCAGGTTCTCGCTTCTGGACAAGGCAGCAGTCGTAAAAGGTCGTAACTTATGGCCAATAAGTCATTTACCAATAATTAACAGATCACTGAGAGGCTATTAAGAAGAGACGGCTCAGGGTTGCCAAGTTATTTGGAGCTAAAGGCATTTATCAGTAGCAACTTATTCACATACATTCACAGCTGCTGACTGGATGGATTATTGTGGGAGATGTAAAATAACTTGACGTGACATGTTATGAAGAAATAAGTTCCTATGATTTATTCATCTATCACCAACATTTACAAAATCAGATTGTAAAATACCAGCTAAGGGGATTTCTTTATCAATCTGGCAACCTGAACCTGGTTCTTAATAAGTATAATTAATATAGTAATTTCAATGTATAACAGTTTGTCAATGAGTGATTCTAACTAACATTTTAGTGCAAGGCGACACTTTCTGTGAATTAAAGGTGCAGTATGTAGATTTAGGGATGAAATTAACAAACTGTCTTTGTTCGCCATGACTGAATAAACAAACTGACGTTAAAAGGACGACACAATTTATACTGTTTTTACTTTTGTACAATTTGTAAACTGAGGCAGTGTGATTGTGACTTTGCTCTAAAAATAAACTTGATTTGATTTACTTTGTTTATATGTGGCGGACCCTGCCACCTTCTCTAGCTTCAATCAGTGTTCTGGGACCTTTCTGCTTGTTTATTCAGTCATATTTCTGAGTTTGTAGTATTATTATTACCTCGTTAATATCATAAATAATGAAATTCTGAGTTTGTATTTCATCTCAAAAACTACATAACGACCCTTTAATGGTAAGAAACAGTCCACTAACATCAAACAATGACAGAGGGCTGAAACACAACTCACCATGTTGACTTCTGACACCATGTCTATGCTCGCCACGTCTATGCTCATGCCGACAGCCACCGGTGCGCCTTTAAACACACGCACAGAGTTAAAGTTAAAGCAAACTAACACAAGAAACACTTCGGGGACGCTTTAGAGTGAAACACCGAATTTTAAAAACAAAAAAACATACCTCCAAAGTCCGGCCGGAGACGGATATCATATCCCTTCAACAGTTTGTCCACTGTCTCCTTCACGTACGACATGTTCCCCGGCTCGTTGACGCTGAAAGACACAAGACAACAAGGATGAGGACACTTTCTGGGAGGACGGACGCCATCACCTTGTTTCCCCTCACCCCTCAGGACCGGCTCACCTCTGGGCGCAGCACATCACGGCCACGACCAGCGGCAGTGACAGGGTATCGACGAGCCCTGCTCCCCGCGGTCCCCGCATCCCCTCTGCGTGCGGTGGACGCGTTC
>OMLP01016778.1:21561-35682 GCA_900302685.1 Spondyliosoma cantharus
CCCCCCGTTACTCTTATTTTTGAATGATTCACCTCTGTAGTAAAATAAACACGGCTTCTTTTTAATATTTGCTCGTTTGATTTTGATTCAATTCCACTTTTCAAAAAGCTGAGATTTTTTTTTAAGAATTCCGTCTTTTCATTTTGAAAGTGGTTGTGTGAAAATGCTTTTCCCACCCAGCCTCTCCCAGGATGTGACTGGAACGCCCAAAGAGGCCGAGTTAAACGACAACATCACCATCTTCACGCGCATCCTGGACGGACTGCTCGACGGCTATGACAACAGACTCCGCCCTGGGCTGGGAGGTAAGGCAAACACCTCAACACCTGTGACTCTCTGGTAATTAAAACAGTCTCACATATGCGAGGTGAGAACTGATCATGTCCCTGTGAGAGGGAGTCTTGAGGGAGGGTGTCTCTGTACTTTTGGATTTCGATGAAAGAGCCTCTGCATCGATAGCTCTGCAGGACAGATTGCGAGAGAACAATGCTCTGCACTGCAACATCTGTCTTCTGCTGAACCCAGACAGGGGGGGATGTGTCTGCATCCATGAAGTCGACGACAAAGAGACACAATCAGATGTTTACACCTCCTCCGAGTGTGATTTAATGGCACTGTGGACACGTAGCCGGAGCTGTGTGTGTCTGCGTGACCTTGAGAAAAAGACATTAAAACAGCAGCTCCTTTGTTCTCAGGGAGGAAGAAGGCGACGACTGAAAAGTTTTCATTATGGAGCAGAAATGAAACGATGTCTTCTGTTCTTCTGATCTCGTCTCGGCTCTGTTGAAGTGTAAATGTCGTGCAGCCGTCACTCCGACTGTCCTGTAGGTGTTTGAGCTGCTCCGATAACCTTCGAGGTGTTCAGGAGAGCTGTGCTGTATTTATCCGAGTGTAGTGTGCCGGCGAATAAAAAAAATAAAAGATACAGTGGAGTTAGGATTGTTTAGTAGCTGTCATCTTTTGTCTAATCATAAAGTTCAGTTGTTCAATTTAAATTTCCATTCTGTACTTAATATATTGAGTATAATCAAACAAATTCTCTCTTTTTAATTTAACTCTTCTTCTCCTTTGAAAGACAACCTGGAATTTTATGTAGTCAAACTTTAACGTAGAACTTAAAGGAAACATATTCTGCTCGCTAGAATATGTTTATAAGCTTTAACACTGTTTCAGTGCTGCAGCTCCGTTTTAGCTCCCGTCCCTTTAAGAACCCTCCTCCTGAACAAACGGTCTGCTCTGATTGGTCAGCTCACACACGCCCGAGCCAGAAGAGCCCATCGCGTCTCCGGTCGACTCGGTTGCGTTTTCAGCTTCCAGTAAGCTTCACTTTTACTGTGAATATCGGCATAAATTATGCTGATGTGTGACATGGTGATGTAGTGTGATGTCACAAAGTCACAGGAATTAAAGGCGGGGCTACTGACGAGGCGTTTCAGGAGCAGCGTTTTCTGTGGGAGAGAGGAGCTTCTGTCGTTTCAGACTTTGGGCTTTTTAACTTTAAAACACTTTCAAATCACACAAACTGATGTAAAACACTGAAGGAAAGAATAAAAACAAAAAAATATAATATGTCTCCTTTAAATTAAGATGTACAGACTGACACCACAAGAATATTGATTCTGGTGAGCAACTTCACCTCAAGAAAGTGGAAAATGTTTTCAATTATTGCTCATTCTGGCTCTCTGTAACCGTTTCTTTCCATTGATTGATTCTTCATTTAAGAAGATCGCATCTTCCTCTATAGAATAAATGTTGTCCAGATTAATAACGCAACGTATGAATGAATTGTAAAGGTTCGTGTTTTCTGTCTCTTCTTACAGAAAAGGTGACAGAGATCAAAACCAACATCTTTGTCACGAGCTTCGGTCCGGTCTCTGACACCGAAATGGTGAGAATCTCTCTTCACCCTCACACGATGTTCACATATCAGTGAGCGTTGGTCACATTCACAGACAAGCTCACACAGCGCCGATGAAGCCGGTCACAGCCAGATGAATCTCCGTTTGTCACAGTTTGAGTTTTTGAGCCTGTGGTGACTTTAACTGACATTTTTAACTAGTGCGAAAAGGGATCAGAAGATTTGAGGTCCTGTGAAATATTTTATTAAACATTCATTTTCCATAATATTGTTACATTTGTAATGTATCTACAAAAGAAATTTAGTGGACCAACTACAAAACAATTATGTTGGACGGAAACTAATTAAAACAAGAACCTAAAATTCTGCCAGTGACGAAATGTAACTGAGTACATTCAGTCTAGTACTGCATGTAAACTTTTGAGGTAGTTGTACTGGAGTATTTCCTTTTATCTGATACCTAACACTTCCACCTTGTGCATATTTGAGGCAAATATTGTACTTTTTTACTCCACTACATTTATTTGATAGCTTTACTTTGCAGATTACATCCTGCGTCAGAGCCACAGTGTCACATTTTCAACTAAATTCAATTATTTTGTTGGCGACTGCGTCTGATAATGTGAACAATGCTCAATATCTGGATCAGATCTGATAACTGCTACTAATCCATAGTATATACAGTGTGTACATACATCTGAATGTGTGTCATTTACTTGTAGCTGTACTGTTTGGAAGTATATTTAATATCAGATACTTTAAGATCTTTAAGATTTAAGATTTTCTCCCCCAAATAGTATTTGTAAAAAGGTGACTTTCACGTTTAACACGCACACTCGGTTATGACTTACTGCAACTTTAAATGTCACACCGTTCAATGTATTCTGGCTGATTGTATCAAACTCCCGTCCTGATTTTTCATGAACAAAACAAAGCTGTGTTTGAAAAGTAGTGCGCAACATGTGGATCGCTGATTTTAACTCCCTATGCGATCTCTTCTCTTTAAACGAGGCTCCGTGTTTATAATCAGCTCCTGATGCATACAATCAATTAACCTGCGTGTTTAATTCCCACACGTGTTAATTGCGTTCCTTCCTCCGCAGGAATACACCATCGACGTGTTCTTCCGTCAGAGCTGGAAAGATGAGAGGCTTCGCTTCAAAGGCCCGATGCAGATGCTCGCCTTGAATAACCTCCTGGCCAGTAACATCTGGACTCCGGACACCTTCTTCCTCAACGGGAAGAAATCCATCGCGCACAACATGACGACACCCAACAAGCTGCTGCGGCTGAAGGACGACGGGACTCTGCTCTACACCATGAGGTAACCTTAAGTCACACTTTGGACCGCAGCTGGAGAAAAAAAAACCAAACATTTATTTTTCTAATCTGGACTATGAGTCGATGAGCGGCGCGCAGAGATGTTGCGTAATCCAATTAGAAGTGGAAGGATGACTAAAGCGTCCATCGGGCTGTAATAACTTCTTTTGGTAACGGGGTTTTAAGACCCCTGCTGCACCGACACGGCCCACACACTCGTACTACACGTCTCAGCGGGGCACTCGTGCGTCATCATGTTGTCCCGGACTGTAAACCGGAGGTCAGAGGAGCTCGGAGTGTTTGCGGTGACCCTGCGCTCTGTCACGGGGAGCTGGATGCTTCACTCCTCCTCCGTACTTCATCACAGAAACCTTTAACTTTGAGAGGAAAACGGCAAAACCTACACTGCGCTTGTCGTTTCGTGCGTTGCAGCCAGGATGTAAATGACGCGTCGTCTCTCTGCGCTGAACTCGAGCGTTTGTTTTTGCAGGTTTGTTACGTTAAAAGGCAGGAAGAGACAGAGAGGGAGACTCCGAGAGCAGAGAAGCTGAATCAGTACTTCTGCAAGTCTTTTTTTTTTTATTTTCATACAAGTATTTGTGCTTTTACAGTACTTGAGTAAAGAATACGTCGACTTTTTGCCTTTTCCTCCAGTCAGAGAGTCGTTATTGGTGCTTTATGGAGCCGTGTGTGAAAAACACATCACGGCAGAAAGAGAAACGTCTCAATTACATCATCATCATCATCGTCGTCGTCCTATCACGGCAATAAATCTCCCAGATCAGATCATAACAGGGGAAGTCGGAGGAAATGGACAATGTCACAAAACGACTTATCGATCCGCCGACTTTACAAAATCCGCAGCGCGTCTGCGAACGGCACAAGCCATTAGAAATAGCATCGCGACGGCCCATTAATGCTTTTGTGTTCTGGGAACGAGGTTATTAGAGAAACATTTTATGCGTGCGTTACTCTCCTACGTGTGCAGCGGCCTCGGCTCGTGTACCATGAAAACATCTCTCGGAGGAAAGACAGCGTTTGGATCCAGGCGGTGAGCGTCTTATAATACACAATGAATTCCCATGAATCTAAAAACATAAGACGTACCCGTGCGAGATAAGAACAATGATGGCAGCAATTTGGCGTTTTTAGTTTTGGTGGGTGATTCATCTGCTTGTCTGCACTGTCCTTATTGGTCATTATGATTTATTACGGAGCCTCTACCTCATATATTTGACTGCACTAATTAAAGCCGTTCAGCGCTGCCCATTTACTGTAAAGTCCCTCTGTGGATATTAGTCATGCTGCTCAGAAAAAAAAAAAAAAAAAAAAAAAAATGTCAGAGCGCTGCAGAGCCAAACTAACCTGGATGACCTGAGTATCATCCTGTATTCTGCACTGTGATAATAACTCGCTTTATGTTCGAAATCCCTCTCAAATATACACTGGAATGTAAAATAAAGAAGCTGATTATCATTAAAGGGGCAGTATGTAGTTTGGAGAAATAAATAAAACTAAGAATTTAAGAGCTAAGAAAGGTGGCAGGGTCCGCCACATATAAACAAAGTAAAAGAGTATGAAGTTGTGGTGTCCTTTAAGGTCAGTATGTTTATTCAGTCATAAATACAAAGAGTTTATTTTATTTCATTGAGGCATAAAACAGGGTGCTCCTAGTGCTCCTTTAATTATGGCAATTATTTTCTTCATCATTCATCTTTGTCCTCAGCGAAAGCAGCAAATACTCATATTTGAGAAGCTGGAAGCAAATAATCTGTGGAATTTCTGCTTAATAGAGACTTGTTATGCTTTTTAGTTGTTTCCTTTTCCTTCAGTGTTTATCTGTTCTTGTAAGAGATCTTGAAAGTTAAAAAAGAAAGTCCACTCCAACAGAAGCTCCTTTCTCCCACAGAAAACACTGCTCCTGAAACACCTCATCAGTAGTCCCGCCTTTAATTCTGTGACTTTGTGACATCACACTACGTCACCATGTCACACATTTGTATAACCTATGCCCAGCAGCTAGTTTGGCACGCAAGAATTGATTCAGCACAGCTGCTCTGTTGTTGTTAACAGTGCTGGCTCAGGCATGTGTGAGCTGACCAATGAGAGCAGACTGGGTGTTCAGGAGGAGGAGCCTTAAAGAGACAGGAGCTTAAACTGAGTGTTTGAGACCGAAGGGGAACACAGAGCTGCAGCAGTGAACAGTGTGAGAAAACTGATGTTCTAGCAGTAACCTAAAAAAAAAAAAAACAGCATTTGATCCATCTGTTCTAATTATTGATCTTTTTGTCGATATGTATTCAGAGAAAGCAGCAAATCCTCACAATTGAGACGCAGGAATCAGAGTAAACAATACAATTTTTCAAATACACTAATCAATTTAATCACCTTTGGTCTCTGATACTTTATTAAAGTGAGATGTAGCATCAAGATGACTATCACAGGGAGTTTTTGTATGCAGAACACATTCACACGCAGTTTCAATTCCTCGGTTGAGCTTTGCATAATAGACCACTAGAGAGTGATGTAGGACATCACACAGACCCTGAACAGGACAGCAGGCAAACACTGATTATTATACAGTGTAATGTTGTGCTCTGTAATGTAGCAGGCTCAGTATAACACAGCGACTTCCGCGCTCATCAGGATCTCTATCCTCTTCCTCCTTCCATCCTCTTCTTCACTGTTCTCAGATTGAGGCTGCTGCGTGTTGATGTGGGGCGAATTCTTTAAGCAAAACAGCTGAGACAGCAGATGGCCTTTAATATACTGAAATCCCTCCTCTGCAGCCAATTTTAATCTTATTTATGCATTGTGTTGGTATAATGCGGTATAAGGTATTATAGTGGTGCTGGATGTAAAGAACAAGTTAATGTAAAAAATAGAAATACCACACTCAACACTATCCGTATTACAGTAATGCACTATATTATTTGAATATCATTACGTTTGTCAGGTAATAGTGGTAACACTTTCCCCCAGTTGGAGTTTCCCCCCTTTAGTTTCTCCCTGAGCCTTATGTTAACCTGGTCCGTCTCTTTGTTTAAACTACATCATGTTTGCACTGATAACATTATTAAAAGACAAAACTTCATGTTTATGTCTGCATCATCCAGCAAATATTCAAGATTTTGTTGTACATTTGTGTCTACATTACACAAATTGTCCTAAAGTTCAGCCTCCAACTTCCAACCAGAGTTTAAGGTGCAGTTTATGAGAATGTTGGCTCAAAACATTAAAAAAAGAAATGAACCAACAGAAGAGAAATAACAGTGTTGACATTATGTCTAAGACGTCTCTGTACTGTGTTGCAGAGACATTTACTGACGTTAGCTCCTGTTAGCAACAGTTAGCAGTTGCTCTGGTGATTTGCGACGTTCTGTTTGGAGTGACCTTTGACAGGTGGCCAATATTCAGATATAGCACCTTAAAAATAATGTAATATTACAGCATATTTGGCTGCAAAGCTAGAGTTTGTAATCACTCACCCATCAGTAGGTTGGTGTTTGATCGGGGCTTTTTTAATCCACAGAAATTTTGCATATTTTTTAAGATAGTTGTATGATTTGTATGTTAAATCTTAAATCTGCAATAAATGCTATAAAATGGGTATGAAAATACATGTACAGTAACAAAGGAATTAGTGTAATATAATCAAAATGATAAGAAAGTAGAAACTTGCATTAAAATGCTCCAGTAAAGTAGAAGTACCTCCTAGTTGGGGGACACAGTTAATCATCTTGCCAACTGCAAAATCTAAAATGACAGAAGCTGCTTTTTTTTTGCGATAAAAGTAAAACATGAGCGAACAGCATCATAGTGAGGTGCTGTAGCGCTGCAGAGGCGTCCTGACCTGCAGACCTCGTTCCCCAGATGTAAGACAACATGTTTGTTTGGTACAGACTCCAACAAACATCCCATCATCGTGACTGTGGTGCAAAAATGATCCTTTCCACTGAAAATATGATGATTTTTTATTTTTTTTTACCATCGCATTCAGCCCTACTCCTACTGTTCCTCAGTATTGTGGTGCACAGTCGGTACTACGCATTCTTATTTCGTCTGCTGGCGTCAGTGGGCGTCTGTGCGGATACACTTTGATTTCCATGGTGATGACAGCGGCTCTGACTATTATTAGTCCGTCCAGCAGAGGGCAGCATCACATAAGACTCTGTGTGAGCCGGCCGTGTAGATGAGATCATTTGCTTTGTGTTTTGTTTCCAATAAAGCTTTTTTTTTTGTTTGTGCTTTATTGCACTTCCACAGGCAGGTGGCAGCCTTGCTACACACAAAAAAAAAATATTCCCCTCAATTGATTTCTAGAAACAATTCTCAGGCACATTTTTGCAGATACAGTCGTGGATACTGTCGGTACTGTATCACTATGGGACCCTCTGGTGGCTCGGCTGCTAACTGCTCTGTGCTTTTTACTTGAGACGCACTAATGAAGACAGACTATGATTTTCATCGGTTAATGGCCGCATACAAAATGATGCACAATCTTTATAAGGAGATTAAGAGACGCTAATTTGTGTAAATGATGACGATGATGATGATGATGATCATGATGATGATGTCCCATCCCACACAGTTGATTTATTTGCTCTCTGACTTTGGATGCATGGCTTCTTCTTTCAGACTGACTATATCAGCGGAGTGCCCCATGCAACTGGAGGATTTCCCCATGGACGCCCATGCTTGTCCGCTTAAATTCGGAAGCTGTGAGTAAACAAGCCCACGAGCAGCAAATGCACACATCGAGTGAAAGGTGCAGTGTTAATGAGTCACGTCAGTTCAGACAGCGTCCCCGAATCTTTTCTAAAAATACACAAGGTCACTCCTGAGGAAAAAAGTAGCATGTAGTTTTGAGGTGGCATCAGTTTCATGGACTTTATCCGTGCGGCGGAGGTGGGGATGGATGTACCTGGGTGTGTTTGACAGCCTGTGTCCCTCAGGTGCAAAGCTATTGTTGTGGCGATGCAGGAGATAGCCATGTAGACACTGACACACTGCTCCTGATTAAGCCATTAATCAACATGTCAGGGCTGCTCTGCTGCATCCTTCACTGCCTCAACTGCACTTAATGGGAAATATCGGAAACACACAGAGTGGAAACAGCAACACACACACACACCAAACCTACATTTACCACCAAGGTAACCTTTAAACGTCCAGCCGTACACTTTGTACATGCACAGCTAAACCACACTTATAACTTGTAAGCTAGTTAGGTTAGGTTGCTTCACACAGTGCCAGAGGTATAAAAATACCTGGGGCGCTCCTGCCATGTAAGCTTGAGATTAGCACTGGAGGTGTTCCCTGCCACCTGTACGTTACCTCGTCGCCTCAGCGCTCCCTGAGGTAGAGCTACAGTACGCTGCGTGCGCCGTCGAATTGCATTTAGCCACTCACACACCTACTTTGGTCACATCAGAGCAGGGATAGGGATAATCAGAGCGACTGACTGAGACTAGATTGGCCGCTGTTCTTGGCGTCGAGCTATCTTACGTCGATTAACTTATCAGGGAGCCCGGAAAGTCCAAAACCTGCCGCTAATTAATTATACAGAGTTTAAATACAGGTCTTTATCGGGTATCCTGTAAACGTCTTGTTACTGAGGTTACAGGTGACTCAAACTTCACAGTATTTACACCTGGAATAATTGTATGCAGCAGCTACATCCAGCGGAGGGTAGGAAAGAAAAATGTTCACACAAATACTGCACTACAAAACTACAAAAGACTGTAGCTGCTGTTGGCTAGTTAGTTAGCTGTGCAGTTAGTGGTCCAGACTGGGAGTTTGGAGAACCAGGGAAGTGAACCGCCAGCACAAGAGCTTTTGGGCCAGGACGGGCTGGGGAAGGAGATTTTGAGCCGTTTTGCATCCATAACGTGTTTTCTGTACAGACAGAAACAAAAAGGTCCAAAATGTCTAAAACTGAGTGTGCAGGTGTTTAATGTAGTTCAGATCTCTGCTCTGGAAATAATAATATCTCTTCTGCATATTTAGACATTTAAACACACAAAAATATGGTGTCAAAGGTGCATTCTGTCAGAATTTAACATTACAATATAACAGAACATTTTTAAAAATAGCCTTAAATCATCAACTAAATGTGAGGGAATAACAGTTTTGATGTTATGACTTGTTTGTATTGTATTTCAGAGACATCTATTGAAGTTAGCATGCTAACTAGCTAGACCTGGCCTGTCCCAGGGTCCTATGCTAGTGGCCGTCTCCCCCCCATCCTCAGAGCCCCCAGTCTGGGCAGCTAGCTGCACAGCTAACTGAGCTAACTGCCACGTACAGTTGGCAGCAGTTAGCGGTGACTCTAGTGATGTGCTGCCTCCTATTGAAGTATGAATTCAGCACATGCAAGTGATCAACTGGGGAATCTTCATGGTGATATCTATGAGTTAACCTGTTGTTGTAGAAGATGTCTGAGTGTAATCTATTACATCAGACGTGACAAAGTGAACCGCACGATATCCAACAAAAACCAAGATGCTAACTTGAGAACAAGAAGCACTTTGTTGAACATGAAATGATAGTGAAGACCTCATGTCAGAGTAGCAGCGGAGCCCATGCGAGGCTGTAATCTGCAGAAGTTGCCGTGGTGCTGTATATCCTGTTTTCTCCGACTCCATTAACCCTAGCTAATCCTTTGACCAAACGGAGAGCACTCACCCTTGAGCTTGAGGCTTTTCAAAGCTACAGCAGACCTGTCCTCTGCTCTTGTGTTAATCACCTCTCATGGACTCAGCTGTACTATCATCGGTCTCGCTCTCAGCCGTATGGTTCCCTTAGATCGTAACAGTCCGACAGTGTACGGATGTATCTGTGGCACAATTTAAAGGAAGTGTGTGATGGATAGAAGGTGGAAAAATGTCATTTGCTGTTGCGAGCTTTGTTGGTGTGAAGCTAGCCATATACAGTACATACAGTGCTGTTAGCTAGCTCTGAGTAATGGTCTTTTTAATCATAATAACAATAATAATAATAATATTCTGACTGTTTTCATTTATATATTAATATTTAATATTCTTCATTGTTTTATGCACTTAATTGCTTGCCGTACTTCTTTGGTTGACAAAAAAAACTCGACCATTGTGAGGCGTCAGTTTGGTTTACAGCGCATTTACTCCAAAGTCAGCTGTCGTTTCAGTTGTGTCTGCTTTGCTGCTATGCTAATGTGCTGATGCTAGTGCTAAACCTAATGTGCTGATGCTAATGCTAAACCACTCTGCCTTCACACGTACAGTGTGTGTCTTCTTGCGGAGAGCTGGACAAAAAGAACAATTTGTTAAATACAGTATGAGGCTGCAGGCGGGACATTTTAGTTGTGCCTTGACTGAATCTGTCCAAAGGTGCCTAAAAGATCTAAAACTCACGAATTAGCATGTTAATCTTGTTATTTTAGTCTGTACAGAAGTCAAAGGCTGAACACCATTTGTCCCTGCTTTGAGTCTTTATGCTAAGCTAAGTTAAACATCTGCTGTAGCTTCATATTTAGTATTTAGTTATAAATTAATGGGCAACCAGAGTGGCTCAATCTTCTCTTCTGAATTTTGTTAGTGGGAAATGTCATAATCTGAAAAGGTCTTCAAAAAAGAAGAAAGTAGACACAGCAGCTGTGTTTACATGGACCCTAATATTCCACTAATAACCAGAATAAAAGCTAAAACAACAACGTTACAGAACAACGTTACTTGTGTTTCTGTCAGATTATATACTTCACACAGTAAGGAACCACTTTGCGCATCTCAAAAAAGTGAAATTCTGATTCTGATCAGATCACTTTATTTAGCCTTCATGTAAACAGTTTGGTTAGAATCTCGACTCAGAATGATTTCAGTTGGATTGAAGAAACATTGTCACCACTGCTAGTGAGAGAAGGAGGAGACAACAGGGTCATCATCAATCAGCCCACATCATTCATTTGTTTGTTTTTTTATCATAACTAATATTTATTAAACTTTGGAGCAGGTAATATACTTCTTTGTGCCAGTTTAATAATTAAGCGTAATAGGAAACATAGTATATTGATCAGGTATGTTTTATTTTGTGCATTTGCAGATCATTTGCCCGTTATTTCTTTCTATTCTACAAGAAAAACAAACATTTGTAGGACTCACAAGCCTTTCTGTGGCTGTCCTGGTCTTAATTACATTACATGCTTATTTGTTTTTGTGTTCCTCCTAATTCATTGCTAAACTGAATTCATTGCTAAAATATTAAGCTTGCACCTACAAATGAAAAAAGGAAGAGAAGCAGCTGTAAATGACCTGAAATGCGATTAGAAAGCATTTCAAATTACTTATTATTTTAGATCACATCCTGGTTCTCATGAATGTTTGTCCCATGATGAAATTATGCAGATAAACCACTGATTGTGAAGCTGTATTCCTACATTTTCATTAACCCAAGTCTCTTGTAATGTAAGATATAGATCATCATTTACCTACGCTGGAGTAAAAGCCGCTTCAGCTATTCACTGAGATGTGTTGTGGACTCGCCTGAGGGGGGAATGGACGAAATTACCAGAAGGGCAAAACAGCAGGAGCAAGACTTGAAATCGGTCAAGGACCTGGGAAAACGCTGTGTGTCTGCAAATTCACAAAGTGCCCACAAACTAGTTTTTCCCACTAAAACAAAGGATCAGAGATTTGAGATCCAGACATCCATTTGATTCTTGTTCTCTATAGAAATCGAACTTTAACCTGTAGATTTAGCTGCCATTGCATTTCTTCTGCAGTTATGTTTAAGTCCAGCTTTGATTTCTCCTCAGGATGATTTGCAGTGATCAATACGCTAACTACGTTCTTCAATGCACTGAACATTACAAGCATGACTTTGAGCTAAAGATCCTCATATGAAGATATGTTTGATCTTTATAGTAGTACTATAGTATTAAAGCACAGCTGCTACAGACTGGGAGGCATTTTGAATCATGGATCCCTAAATGACAGTGACATAATAAGAGCAGCATCCATTTTCTCCGGTGTGCAACACAGTAGCAGCTCCTGTCCACACTGATCATTAAGACACCTGGATGACGGTGCACTCGGTATGAATGTTGGAGGACAAAGTCCACAGTCGCAGTCTGATGTGTAAAAAATGAATTCCAAATCTTATCTGAAGTTAAAATGAGGCTCCAGCACTCTGTCGTGTTACTAGACCTCCACCCAAGGGCAGATATTTCACTTCACTGTTGGATGGACAGCAAACAGAAAACATTCTCCAGAGTTGCTGCTGAAGGTTTTTATGGGCACACGGGAAATTTCTAGTGTTTTTAACGAGACCTCAGGTGATTCACAGCGTGTTTCAGGTGACTGAAACATCGAGCTATTTAAGGCTAAAACTCAAGTAAAAAAGACTTTGTGACAAGAGAAAAAAATGCTGATTTCTTTAAAGTCAACTTTTGCAAAATATCTACTTACTTCGGTCCACCAGCACCACACTCAGAGACGCTCCACAGACACAGGTGTGTGAGGTGCAGGTTGATTAGTGGTGGACCCAACCATTGTGAGGCATAAGGGGGGGGGAACCAATCTTTAGAAACTTAGAAACACATCATTCTGCAAGTGTTTTCAATGCATGTTATTATATAATTTCTAATTATATATTTCTTCTGATAAAGGTTATTGAAGGGGACAAATCTCTCTTTATCGTAGGATCAGGCCCCCCCCATGATGTCTCCACCTCAGCACAGAATCACTGGCCAGGAAAAAGAAAAAGAGTGATATTCATGCAGTATTAAAGAGACTGCAGCTCTGAAAGATACCTACATGGTTCAATTAACTGAGACTGCTGAAGCCTCACATTAACGTCAGACCAAATTTTGTTTACATAGAAAGAGAACTGTTGATTTGGTTGGGGGGTGTTTTATTGTAAATGTTTATTCTTTAAAGGTGCAGTACGTAAGAATTTGCCACCTGTTGTATTCATGCTCAAACAAATAGCAGCATATGACCAGAGTAACGGCCAACTGCTGCCAACTGTAGCTGCTGTTAGCTAAATAGCCCAGTTAGCTGTGCAGCTAGCAATCCAGACTGGGAGCTCAGAGCATCGGGAGAATGTTGGTCTTTGGACCAGGGCCGGGCCGGGGCTAGCTGGTTAGCATGCTTCGCAACGCAACGTTGGTTACGTGTTGTAACCCCAGATTCTATGAGTATGGGTGTAGCCCTCTAAGCAGAATATGTATACACTAAAACATCACAACCGTTCACATTCTTTTGATTATTTTTATTTCAAGTTTTACATTTTTTCAGCCATGATTCTTACATATTGCACCTTTAAGATTAAACAGTGGTTTCATAGACAATGCTATTCCTTAGACTCAGAGAATGATGATATTCAAGTTCTGAAAATTGAGTAATAGAGAAGAAATAGCAGTAAGTTACGTAACCTTATTTTTTTATTTTTTACACTTCACATGAAATGAGAGCAAACAGCTTAGCTTCGTAGCAGCTACAGCAGGTTAGCTTTGTACACAGACCGGAAATGGGGAAACAGCTAGCGGGGTGCTAACAAAATCCAGCTACTGGCAACTTATAAAGACATGAATTGCTAAACCATTACATAACATATCTTTATCTTCCAACATACAAACTGTGGTGGTAATCTACAGACAAAGCACTCTGGATCTTTCAATTGTGCACAAAATCATTAGGAGCAGACGGTGTCATAGTCAATTTTTGCCATCAAATTGTGAAAGTACAATCAATGTGTTTGTAAAAAGAAAACAACAAATTCAGCGGCTCATGTGAGACGGCTCTGCAGAGACTCGTTTGAGACAATGCAGCGTGTCTTTGAGACGATAATCCACAGACTGGTTGACTCGGGTCAATCTAAATTGCTGTGAAGTCTTCTAACACCACAGTTGCTGGATTAGTGCAATACTGTTAGATTGGACGCTGCACTGCAGTACAATTGAGAGAGAG
>OMLP01016778.1:39547-60753 GCA_900302685.1 Spondyliosoma cantharus
AGACACTCCAAAAACCAAACAGTAAAATCCACCACAACCGCATTTTCACGCCTTGCAGATTTCCATCCACTTTCCAAGCCCAGCAGGCAGTCAGATCAGAGCGGGGTTCGCCCAGTCGCGCCCGCACGGAGCAGGGCTGCCGGCTAGTAGTCCTCGGAGCAACACAGGTGCCCTTTTCATTAAGGACATGATGCTTGTCGCCGCATCGCACGGACCATCCAAACTTTTCCTCCAGCCCCTCTCAACCCCCCTCTGCGTCAGTCATCTGTGCACCTGCTTGTAATCACCGATGATCCAGGTTCTGTTTTAGTGTTCGAAGCTCAGGCAAGCAAAGGATGTATGTCCCCCAATCAAGAGTGGCCCGGCCTGACAGGACGGGGACGGACTGTCTGTTGCGCACACACACACACACACACACACACACACTGGAAGAGAGAGAGAGCGAGCGAGCCAGAGAGACAGTGAGAGAGAGAGAGATACAGGATGCAGATTGTGACAAGGGATTAGTGAGACAGAAAAATCCGATTTTGCCAGGAGAAAGCAGCAGTCATCTGTGGATTTTCTATAGTTTATCAGACTCCATGGCTCGACAGGATTTTTGAGGAAATAAAAAATGAAAATCCTTCAAATGCAATCTTCAGTTGATTAACAGGATGTGATGATTTCCCCTGCCAAACTGTTTTTCAATAATTTTCTGCTCACACTTTATATATTTAGAGGAGTATTTAAGGCCTGTACAGTTGACTTACGCAGCCCCTTAATCACAGCCTCCGAGGATGTCACACCACCCACTGATTGAAGGAAATGAAAACAACACATCCCCAGACAGAGATTATTAATGACTGCACATACAGGAAAAAAAAGAAAGAAAGAAGAAAAAGGAACGACTTTTTAAAGGGTCTCAGAGAGTCGCAATATGTCAAGGGATTAATAAATGATCATAAAAGAACATAAACAACAAATAGGTTGTGTCCCACTGTCCGAATCTAAGTGAGAGGCAGACGGAAGCAGCTGTGACATATGTGGCATTACAGTGACAGGTGTACAGCACACAGGTAGATTTACAGTAGAGTGAGCGGATGAGTGAATAGACAGTTTGCCACGTTGTCAGACAGGAACTCTGAGTTATTCTTTAGTATGAATGCAGTTAAAAAACGTATCCCCCATTGCAGAAGACGCTTTATTCCATATTGTTTTACTGCAAATAGACTTTATATTGTACTGAATTGTTGTTGTTCTTGGTTAAAGGGTAACTCCACCAAATTCACTCATTACAGGTGTTGGGGAGTATTACTGCATATGTGAAAAAAGCAGTATGAAGCCTTTTGTGGCTCCAGAAGAGGCTGAATGTAATCTGATAAATTACCCCCAGTGATGTCACACAGTGCCTGAGATGCATTGTGGGTAATGTAGGCACCAGGCGTTAAAAAAAAAAAAAAGCTGGGAGAGCATTTTACTCCTATAACAATGTTGGACTCATGATTAACAACATATGATCCAATCTGATGCAGCAGAACCAGAGATAACAGCTTTTTTATTCCACTCATCCTTCTGGTGCCTTCATCACCCACAATGCAACTCAGCCACTTTTTTAATGTGTATATCTTGTGGACTTACCCTTTAACTGTAAATAAAATGTTGCAATATTTGGAGGCAAAAGGTTGACTCTGTGGTGCTGATAGTAGACGGGGTAACACTTTATAATAACCATCATTAACAAACTCATGATTCATAATTAATCATATTTAGTCAATAGTTATTCATTGTGTTTATTGTGAAGTCCAAGGGATGTTTATAATAATTTGTAAATGATAAATAATACTGTGTGGTTCATCTATAAAGATTATCTAGAAAGTTGAACTTGATTGATAAACGGTTATAAAGTTATTTCATTGTTTCTTAACAATGAAATAACTTTTAGCTAATGTTTAATGAACTATTAATTCAATAGTTAACATTGATGATTATTAGAAAGTGTTACAGTATATTGTGATTTAAATTTTCTATTCTAAAGCTGGTGATATTCAGTTTTTTGTTTGTGTCAATAAAGTGTGGTGGCCCATCTTTTAATAGATTCTCGTTACCTGTCATGTAGTTTCCTGAAACAGCTGGCCACTGTTATTTTAGCAAATATTCCTCAGATATGAGTAAATAGTGCTTTTCTTTAGGACTATTTTAAGAGGCGGATTATAAGCAGAACGATGTGTATTAGACTGACTTCAAATAAGCAGCACTTGTGATTTTGTGGTAATGGAAGGACACTAAAATATTAACACTTTCAGCATTTCCTCCGCTTATGTTCTGCTGCTTGCTACAGGTCAATACACCGTGATGATGGCTCACTTTTACCTGAAGAGGAAGATCGGCTACTTCGTCATCCAGACCTACATGCCTTGCTTCATGACTGTAATCCTGTCACAGGTTTCCTTTTGGCTCAACCGCGAGTCTGTGCCAGCGCGGACCGTCTTCGGTGAGTTTCGAACACGCAGACACATCAACTTGTGTAAATTAAATTGGAAATTACCGTTGATTTTACACTCTAATAATGTATATACACCATATACCTGTGAAATGAATGTAGAGTGTTTTGTACTCCATACATGAATAACACTCAGTAGTACGTCTGGTTAGTAAACGTGACCCAGTTTTCTCGACCACCAGGCGTGACCACAGTGCTCACCATGACCACTCTCAGCATCAGCGCTCGAAACTCGCTGCCTAAAGTGGCTTACGCAACAGCCATGGATTGGTTCATCGCAGTGTGCTACGCCTTTGTCTTCTCCGCCCTCATTGAGTTCGCCACAGTTAACTACTTCACCAAGAGGAGCTGGGCCTGGGATGGAAAAAAGGCGATGGAGGCCCAACAGCCCAAGGTATGTTCTGTTTATGTGTGTGCGTGTGTGTTCATGTTGATGGACATAGTGGGGACCCGGACCTGGCAGGTAACTCACATTGCGGAGACCAATTTATTCTGGGGACCGAAAAGCTGGACTCCTCAAGTTTGTTTTGAGGATAAGACTTGGCTTTAAAGTAAAGGTTAATAATGAATGCTAAATAATCGGTGTAATCAATGGAGAGTCCCCGCAATTAATGAAAGTTTGTTATTGAGTTGGGTTGTGAATGCAGATACTTTTGTTTCTATTGGGCAGTCTCAGGATTGTCTGATGTTTGGTAGTAAAGAGTTTGCAAATGCCAGAAATGCCTAAACAAAAAAAGATAAACTTGAAAAGCACCAAACTATTCCTGAAGTAGTGAGAAGTTGCCATATTTGGAACACACTAAGAACTTTTTGCGGTTCAACTCCCCAAAAAAAACCAAACTGGCTTTTTAGCTGCTACACACTTTCCTTTGTTCACCAGCTGGTTGCTATTTTTGTCTTTCTGACATTTTATGTTAGACAGGTAGTGTGTGTACACTGGGTTTGCTACAGAAAACAGGTGCTTGCGACACCTGGAAATAAAAACAAGTCAAGTTAAAGTGTCTGGCCATTAAATAGAAGCAAAGTCTAGAAAGACCCTGGAAAACTTTAGAACTAAATGGAGAACTGCAGAGTCGGGTTATCCTTTACTGTGGATTTGACGACTTTCATCTTAAACATTTGCCTCATTGTTTATATAAATGTATTTATCAGTGCTGCTTTAATAAGAAAATATACGATCCAGAAACTGACATTTCTACTGCTGCAGCACAAGTTATCCAAGGAGTTAAGAATGTGAAAGAAACTGCTCAGAAGGCAGTAATTTCCAGAACATACACTGTAATGGATAAAAGAGAAATGTCACAGCAGCTTTAAACATTACTGTGGGTTCAGGCTGTGTCAATAGCTATTTGAAATGACTCACTGGTATTTTTCCCTTCCTGATCCTCTGTGATCTATTGTTTCTCTCTTCCCATCACCTCCTAGTAGAATTGCCGTAGTGTAGAAAGTTGGGGAAAGAGGAGGGATGAAAAAGTTGATGTCACACAGGATTATAAAGTAAGAGATGAATTAGGGCAAGATGTGGGAGTTCAGAAATAGTGGATCAATACATTCACTGTGAGCTGCCAGACTTGTGGCACAGTGCCACTTCATTATTGCCCAAGGACATTGATCCTCACTTTCCACCTGCACTGGCCATCTTTTACTGTTCTCTCTTTTTTCTGTTTGTGAGCCTGTGTTATTAACTACCTGTTTTATTATGTCCGATGAATGCACTGCGCCTGTTGTGGTCTACGCTCAATCAATGCCTTTCTTTCTCCCTACAGAAGAAGGACCCTTTGGCTCTGTCCAAAAAGCCAAACAACACGTGTTCGGCTGGTGTGAATTACACAACCAACCTCACGAAGGACGCGTCCATCTCTACCATTTCAAACAGCACGGCTGTACAGCTTAAACCCTCTGAAACCAAGGCCCCAGACCCCAAAAAGACTTACAACAGCGTGAGCAAGATTGACAAGATGTCCAGGATAGTGTTCCCAGTGCTGTTTGGCACCTTCAACCTGGTCTACTGGGCCACGTATCTCAATAGGGAACCAGTGATCAAAGGAGCTGTGTAAGCTCCGCGATCTTTCACCCTCCTGACAACCACTTCAGGATTTCATAACTGGAACGCAATCAAAATCAATGCCAAGCACTTAGTCCTCGTATCATAGTTGAAGAATGAGTTTTTTTTAGGTCATTGGATAACATTGCATGCCTGTCGCTTCAGGAAAACATTGCCATGTTTGCCTTGAGTTTGTACGTGTGTGTCTCTGTCTGGGGATGTTTTTCTTAAAGGTCCCATATTATGCTTAAACTTTTATTCTGTGTCTACTAGAAAATATTCACGTGTGTTAATGTAATGTTCAATGTTTGTTTTCGCATACTGTCCATCGCTGCAGCTCCTGTCTCTTTAAGGTCACCCTCTTAAACCCAGATTGGTCAGCTCTCACAGGCTTGAGCAGACAATGCCCACTCTGTTCCCACGCTAACTGTCGGGTTATTTTTGTAACCACGGTGGCGCCGACTGAACAGTTGAGACATCACAACTTTACAGAAGTCCTGAAGACTCATTTAAACGGACAGTTTCTGAAAAGACAGTGTGAGCATTTGATACGGTACTTAAATAGTAGGAAATAAAAAAAAGACAGGAAATATAACTTTTTATAATATGGGACCTTTAAAGACAGTTTATCTCATTTTAGAACTCCGGTCACTGATCAGTTTCTGCCTAATTCTGATATTTCAAAAAATTTAAGCATTTGGCATTATATATTTTTCTTGAGTCTACGGTAGGTGATGGTACAGCAAGGCCAAATGCTATGCAAAACAACATTTTTACTGTGTTATTACTCAAAAGCGGCTTTTACCTTTCTAACTCTTTTACTTTGTACAAATGGGCTGGAGGTCCAGGTTTGCGCGGCTGGGCCCAGGCACATGGGACTTTGCTTCCTTGTTATAAGCAGATGAATAGCCATGCTAAATGTGTTGCCTTCAGAGTGTGATAACTCATTATGAATGCACTGAAATCTCCTGCAGTTACTTTTTCAGAAGCCATTAAATCATCTCCTCCTTATGTTCTTTCTTTTTTGTGCTTGTTTTCTGAATGGCCAGTTCCCCCATATACTAATTCTTCTGTTTTTTAAAATGGGGACAGATTTCAAGCTTAAGTGATAGTGGCAGCTTCTGTTTCCAGGTCACCATGTCGAGAATCCTGTATGTATGTATGTAGTTTAAGGAATATGTATATATGCCCTGCTTTTAGAAAAGCACCACTAAGCCGGTAAGGTTAGCTTCTATGTTATGCATATACAGCAACACAGTGTTACTCTAGTCTAGTGCTTCATTGACCGGATATTGAGAAATGAGCAGAATAGCTTGAGCTTTAGCAATTTTGACAGAACATACAATGCTCTCTTAAAAAAAATGTTTTTTTTAATATCAGTTTGTCGTTTCTATTAGCTTTGATGACTCCTTGCAAATATTCTTGATAAATATTTGTATGCTTTGAGCAGGATCACTTCTTTTGTCATAATTTAGAGTAACTGCTGTACTGAAGAGTTTGACTTGAGCTTATCAGGCTATCAAGCCACAATGACTGGGGTTATTGTATTTTGACCATTCTTGACCACACGATGCGTTATTTTTTATGGTTTCAGGCAAAAAACACAAGATAAGCATTAATGTAAACTTGTCGATCACGTTGGAATGTTATTGTAAAGGGATCGTTTGAAATAAGCATTGACTTTCTTGCTGGTAGTGAGTTGAGAAGATTGTTAACACTCTTGTCTGTCAGTAAATTTGAAGCTTAGCTTAGCACAAAGAGGGTAAATTTACACAATTTAGAAAATGTGCTTATTTGCTTCTTTGACAAGGCTTAGATTAGATGATTACATGTCTGTTCAGTCAATATGGAGGTTCAGATGAGAGCTAGCTTAGCTTCTCATGAAGACTGGAGACAGGTACAAAGCTAGCCTAGCAAAGAAACGCGCCTATTAGCTCCTTTAACAATAACTCATAAACACCTTGTGTCTTGTTTATATAATAAATATATGTTTAATGATGACAACATTTCAATCCTACTTTTGCATTCACAAGATAAGAATGACGAAAAGAGTGAAGGACAACATTTGATTTAAAAAACAAAGGGACTAGTTTACAAGTGAATCACAGGTGAACGGGGGAAAAGGCTGTAAAAAGACAAAGACAGGAAACATGAGGAGAGACTTTCAACATAAAACAGGAAACAACTGAACTGTAACCCAAAATCATGACAGTAAATTGGCAAGTTTTGCAGTTTTTATTGACTTTATACTTCTGGAAAAAAAACATTTCCTGATCCAGGTGCGAGACCAAAGGTAGCAAGCAAACTCCCTCAACACTACTTTTCTTGAAAACAAACATTCATTTGCAACATTTTGGTACAAGACCTTTCCCTGATGAAGGTCTCGTACCGAAACATTGCAAGTTAGACACCAATGCAGAGGTTTACTTGCAACTCTAACTTGCCTTCAGCTGGTGCAACAGGCAGCTGAAAGTTACTGCACCTAGCAAAGGAAAAGTCTAGTACATAAGTCTCTGTTGAACCCACTCATATTTTTGCATTACAGTTGTGAGCTTTAGAGGTGCTAGAAGGTAGATTTTTTCCCCCTCCTGTGTCCAGTCTTCATGCTAAGCTAGGCTAACTGTCTCTTGACTCTGGCTTCATATTTATGTGAGTAGCATCGATCTTCTCTCAGCAACGTAGCGAATAAGCATATTCAAAGCAAGGTTAAGTTGCTTTTTAAAGTCACCTTATGACCACAGAAAGTCCAACTTTTCACCTGATACTCACTGAAGACGGCTGCATGCACGACACTCACCTCAGCAGAGTAAGTTCTGTGCGGTCTTCACAGTTCTCACATGAAGGGACATGTAGAATCTGAGCCTGTTGTCTGTTTGGGTGAAGGAATTAAAATATGAATGTGATCTACTCATGCCTTCTATTGAATACATTCATGGAGCACACCGGTTGTATTGTATTATTACATTTAAGTGAATTTTAGCTACAGGCTGTTCTTTGAGTGCAAATATCTGAAGCAATAAATAATGCTCGTATGAATAATGACTTCTGTTGATGGTAATATGTGATCCTTTGACCTTTGACCTTCATGTCTTTTTATCCGAATTCGATCCTTTTGGCAATAGTCTTTTTCTATATATGGCTGTACTCTGATTCTTTTTAGCTGATCCCGTCCCTCTTTGTAAGCACAGTGCTCTCTGACCATGTTTAACGAATTATTCGATTTTAATTCAAAGGGGCTCTATGTAGCTTTGGAGAAGAAATTCTCACTCTTATGTAACACAACAAATATTAATCTTTTCCATCGCTGAATAAACAAGCTGTTCTCAGAGGAAAATAAGGTCCGCAGAACAGCGTGTGAAGCTTGAAAGGTGGCAGGGTCCGCCAAATATTTAAAAAAGCAGAGTAGTATGAAGTTGTGTTGTCCTTTAAGGTCAGTTTGTTAATTCAGCTTATTCAGTCGTGAAAACGAAGAGTTTATTTACTTTATTTCGAGCATAAACTGCTTAAAATGTATTTCTCAAAACTACATATTGCTCCTTTAAAACTGTCTTGTTTTTGTTTTTTTTTGTAAGAAGACCTGTGCAGATGACCAGTGTTAAGGGTCAGGGCCAGTACTGAAACCATTTTTTCTTTCTTAATTGTTATGCAGATTTCAAATAAAGCTTCACTGACTCCATTTGTGTGCTGTTATTGCTCCTCAGTGATAATGAAACACCTTCATCATCGTCGTCATCGTGTGTCATACGTGGCCCAACATTTACTTGTCTTTGCTGCGAGATCCCAGATAATTGCAGCGTGATTCAGAAGACACTGTATGAAACTTCAGTACGTATTTAGATGCATTTATGTGCGGTGGATGTGATAAATAAAACGCTGCCTTAATCTTGCTTGATGGAACAACGGTCCCGCACGTGCCGTCTCTCCTTTGATTACACACATGCACATGCAGATCATGCAGCCTCTACAGTGGTAAATCCATCTTGGGGGTCTCTGTGGCGGTAACATCTGGCTCACATCTGTTTGTCAAGGATTTATCTGCATTTAAGTTGCTTTTTCCATTCTGCGGGCCCGTACTCTACACCAAATTAAGCTGTCACTGATGGCACCAAATGACATCAATCACAGTGTATAGCTCGAGAAGCAGAGATGGGCTTCGGTATACGCTGGAGAAGGAGGGCTGTGCTCTCACATCCACCACATGATCAGGATGTGCTGCTGCTTTATGACCTTTATACACACATTTTCTTTTCTTTTTTTTTACACATTACATACTTGAGCCAGTTTCAGTTGTTATTGAGGCAGGTTAGTGCTGTCAAATGGCAACTTTAAAGACATTTTCTATCCTTATTGGCTAGCTGGTTTAAACGTACTCATTCAAACTCGTTCTGTAAATAATTCTGTTGCTCTCTCGATTAAAAACATCAGTATGAAGCTCAATTCTCAATAGTTAGCTGATTAATAATAAATAAATATAGCAACGTCTGATTGAGAAATAACAATGTCAGGTTTAAATGAATGAGTTAAGGTTCGTCCCAACCACTCGGCGCTCCTAGCTGCTTTACTCTAAGCTAAGCTAATCACCTACTAGCTGTAGTTTTACATTCATCATACAGATGTGAGCGATGTGACTCTCGGGATAAAGAAATCATTTCCATATCGAGGGCTTTTCATGTGTCAAGAGAGAAAGTCCACCAGGAAACAGGTTCCAGCACCAGTCGGGCTCCTACAGGCTGTGGCTCCGGGCCGACTGAAGAAGTAGAGAAGTGTTGAGAGTGAAAAACCTGTGCGTGTGTGTGTGTGTGTGTGCGTGTCTCTGAATGCAGGAGTATCGTGGGAAGCCAGATTCATTAAGCCTCTGGTGCGTTTCAGTGCTCGCTCTGCTTCTCTGTCTCTCACCATCTCTGTCTGTTTCTGTTTTTTTGCCACCATCCATCCCTCAGTCTCTTCCTTTCTGCTGGGAGCCCAGTTTGTGTAAACTAATTAAATTGTCTCAGTAAGACGAGTTGATCGGACCCTTTGATCAGCCTTTCACAGCCTCGTCTGTTTGGTGGCTCGAATGCCAGTAGGCTGTGAGAGACCAGTGCAGGTCCAGCTTGTTAATACACTGCTGTCGCCATTGAGTTCAGAGTGCTCCTGCAAACCGAGGATGGAAGGCAAAGGTTTCTCCATCCTGGTGCTCAAACACAGGAGCATGAAGAGAGAAAGGGGAAACAACTGAGCCAAGCAGGAGAATTATGTATCAGATAAAATAACAACACAAAAAAAGTGTGAGAACTAGTCAAAAATAAATAAGAAAGATGGTTGTCTGAAGGCTTCGGGGAAAAAGAACTAGATAAATCCCAAAAGAAAACTATGTGAAGTTATTGTATAGTACAGGTGTTTCAAAGCAATAGTGTCATATCAGTACAATTTGTACAGTGAAGTAAGCAGGTGTTTTTACTTATTGATGAGAAGGAATCAAGAAGATGTCTCAAAGGGTTAAAAAGCAAGTACACAAATGAAAGTTTTTGGTTGGATAAAACGTATGCCCATGCTACAATGATTATTGAACCTCGCTCCTGGAATCGGCCATTGACCACATTCTGTCCCTGCAATTCATCATCTTTATGTACTAATGCAATTCAGTGTGTTATCTAAAATTGTATTTATTATTTTCTCTTTCCATTGTTTCATTCAACCTCCTGACTGTGAATGTAGCATCGTAGACTTACTGTTCCACATTAATTATAAGCTCCAGATGAAGCACAGATACTCTGGTGTAGCTTGTTCACAAATCTACTGTATATAAATTGCTAATGAGTGGCTTTGGAATATTCAACAGAAAATTGCATGCAGCGCACAAAATTAATTGATTGCAGGTGCTCCTAGCATTAGATCTAGATCCAGTTTGCAAACATGTTATGTGCTATAACACATGGCAACAGCGGCGCATGCGGATGCAACGGCCAGTGGCTCCTTTGACTTCTTTCAAATTCCGCTTAATTTTTCAGCATTGAAGCTGAAACACAAATTGGCTGTAGCAGAAATCATTTCATCATCATCTTTGTAAAAATGCAAAATGTGCAAAAAGATTTTCAATAAAGTTGATCATAATAGCTGCCTTCCAGATTGTCACCTGTTTAAGGATACTGGCAGACATGCAATGTGACTAAATGCCACCATGTAATTACTTTGCACGATGCCAGACAATCACAGTAATGAAAGCTGGCAGAGAGTGAGCTATTACTTTTTTTTTTTTCAGTGTCATCATAAGGGGCTGAAATAAGGAATTTGTCTTGCTATTGTTCTGTGAGCAGGCAAAAAACATAATGTGCATCATTTATTCCAGGCAATCAGTTGGTTTGGAGGCTTAGAGGCATGCTGAACACTGGCACAATAGAACCTCTCTCAGCCCCATCATAACTTTGTCACATATTCTGTGCACGGACAATGCATGTCATGTTGCATTATTTGCCTTGGGTGAGTGTGGGCGGAAAAGGCAAACAAGATTAGTTGATGCATGCACTTGTTTTTCTATGAGTGAATTGAGGCCTTTAGAGATGGTTTAGTGAGTCAGTGCCAGTAGCACACCCATCAGACTCATCCTTCTGACAGCAGTGCATATCTGTAACACTGCTGAAGTTATTCTCTGCAGGCACGCTAAGGTTGCTTGGAGGTGGTCCTTCGATGGGTTATTGCTGTTGCTCGAGATGTGGTGGATTTGTTTCTCACCGGCATTTTGTGGAAAATTTGCCTTGATGTCATTCCTCATATGTACTGTGATATAAATATGAGGCACACTGTGGTTTCTGTGGGCTGTGGAATAAATCCTGGACTCAGGCAGGGTTTTGAGGAGTCCAGTGTGAGTGCTGTTGTATAAACCAACCCTAAAAATGTTACTGGGCTGAGACAAGGTTTTTTCCTTCATACTGAAGTGAAACAAAGTAGAGAAAGATGTCTCAGTATGCATGAGATCAATGTGAGAAGGTCAGTGGTGGAGGAATTATTCAGGTCTTTTACATAGGTAAAAGCAGCAATACCATTAGGGATTCATCCAGACCTGTGTTATGCAGCATAGGGGAACGTGTCGAGAGTAGGGTTTCAATGGTACTGTATGAGACTTTCACAGTACAACAACTGTCACAGAAAATATTATGGTATACAGTATCACACAATTACCATTGCAATTACTAGTTACAACAATGAAGGAAAGAAACAGAAAGGGTATTTTGGTTGAACACATGCTGTATTACAATTTCACAAAATATGATGCCCTGTATTTTTTTTTATTCACACTACTACAGTATAATTCAATACCCTAGATAAGCAAATGTACATGGTATGACAACTGTCAATTTTCATATTATAGGAGACCATAAAATGGGTATACAGCGGCAACCCTAATTGGGAGAGGTTTGTTGTTCAAGGTACCTGGGAGACAGTGAAATATAATCCTGGAATTGCAGTTGGAATAACAGATGAATGTATTTAAAAAAACACCCAGTCTTTTGAAAAGGGACATCTAGTTACAAGTTACATTTATTTATAATTGTACACCACCAGGGTTGCAAAAGAATATTGTATGTAACTGTAACTGGGCACAGTTCTGATTTTATTAACTTTCTCAGTAGCACAAAATTGACGCACACTGTAATCTGGCACTTCATTGTAATCTGCCAGTTATCCCTCTGGAATATCTGTTGTTTTTGATTGGCCAAGGCAGTACCTTGCTGGATGATGTCCCATTGCATTGCATTTAAAGTTGATCAGGGCTACAGATAGACTATAAGCAACAACGTACACAAAATAAAAGCTTGCAACTGGCAGAAGAATAACCTTTCAGTGCTATTGTATTAACAATAAGGCTCATTTTATGCTGCAGCTCGTTGATGTAAAGCTAATATTACATACTTTGCATACTATGGGGTCGTAATCTATGTTAATACATCATATTTATTATGTAAAGTAAAACCTTGATCTTCAAAGTAGCCAGTTGCTGTCATTTAATTTTCAAGCAACCTGATATGGAGGATTCAGGAAGCAGAGATAAAAAAGACGTGCAAAGAATATTGGGAAAACAGTAAAGACAGGTGTTATCGTTGCTGCAGAAATAAATCTGTTATACTCATTGAGGTGAAAAACAAAACTAGTACACATTGCACCCAGAGAATAAGTCCTTTAAGATCAAACATTATAAATATATTACATCTGTTGGCCTTAAAAGTGATCCATGTATCCAGACTTTAGCTGTGTAAATACCACTAAATACTCTGTGCGTCTGAAGCATTCTTGTTAAAATGTGGCAGAGTATTGACATGTCATTAGTGTAGCTGTGGCAGCTTTGCACCTTCCCCTTCACTAGTCAGCCTCCATTTAGATGGCTGTCTCACCAGCTTAAATGTCTCCCTAGCGGTGTTAACACCAATGGGTCTTTGGTCCACAACGGAGCAAAACAGGTCATCCCTACAAATAACAAAGCTGATTTGTTCCATAAGTTTTACTGTGTGCCACTGTGATACATTACACAGTCTCTCAACAGCAGACGAGTGCTTCTATTGATCAGCCCTGTCAAACTTTATAACCCTGTATGTGTACCCTGCAATATTGGAGTTGTAGCTTATCGGTTTGTTTTCACAGACCAGTTTTTTTCATGAAGAGAAATGTCTTCTGATGTAGTTTTTATGGTTCGAGCAAACTGAGCGTAAATGTTTTAATGTCTCTTGCTGTCCTTCTGCTGACCTGCTTCATGCTCAGAAATGTGTCTTACTGGTAAACACAAGGTCAATTTATTTTTCACGTCATCTTTATTTTGCCACTTCATGCCAAGTGCAGATGTCTTCATCATCATGTCATCCTTGAGTCAGTGCAATTCACCTTGTGAGGACCAGGACCATCTATACCAATAGTCATGACAGCTGTTCATGTTGTTGCTGAGACATTCACTTGGAACCATGACTAGCAAATTCACAGTGACACCACAGTAAACGCAAGGGAGTAACATAAGGGGATTGATGATAATGACATAAGAAAACATGAGTCAATAGAATAATTATCCGGGAACTTGGTGGCACCAGATGAAAAGTCAGGAGATTGGCAGGTCAGGGGTTAAATGCAAGTACAACATTTCACGGCAGTCCCTCCAGAACCATTTTACATACAACCCTGATTCCAAGACGTTGAAACAAATGTTGAAACAAAAGCACAAAAGCGTGAGTGTTCGTTGAAGGGTGGGCCATGGTGGCATGGCAGATTTCAATGTTTTGCCATGAAACGATAAGTTGCTGTAACTTCAGTGCACATGGTTGAATGCAGCCAGAAATTACATTTTGCTATACGTGTATGTACTCCTTCTAGCCGGATGACATGATTCAGCTCAAACAAAGATTAGGAAACACTTAAGACCTTGATGATGCTGTATTGTAAAAATGTGAATTTTTGTTGAAGGGCGCGACCATGGCGGCACTTCAAAGGCCGGTGTGTCAGTAAGAAGGCATTGTCATTGTGCTACGTACTGGCAACAGGAAGTAGGCCTTTTGTGATAATCATCATTTGATTAACATGAACCCTGCTGGTTTAAATCCAGCATGGGTCCCATTTCATTTTCTCTTTCATTATTCCCGTTTGACTATTGCGTACATTGAAATAACCTAATGGTGAGAAAGAAATCCCCAAATCTAACAAAGGACCACTTTGCTGCTGTTCTTTGTGGAAGAAAATCTTGTGCTACTACACCATATCTAAAGCCTTTCTGTACGATTGCCCCTCAATTTGGAGCAAATTCACTGCACTGCTGACTGTAGAGTGGAGATTTGTAATCTGTCAAAACAGGCTCCTTTGAGTGGATGTTCAGCTCTTTTTTCTTCAAGCTCTTGTGTGTGCTAATGAGGTGATTTTCTCAGGTATAGAAATTAAATAAAACATTGATTTGGTTGTTGATGGGCCGTATGATAGCAGAATCCTCAAAAGTTAGCGCCACAGCTTATATATGCGGTAAAACACATTAATAGCAGTAGCAATGAAATGTTTATTTTTGTACTAATTTAAGCTTTCTTTTATGCTCTTTCCTCGCTAGAAGAACATGACACTGAAACCCCAGGAGTGCAGAGACAACCAGGCAGGGCCCCTGCACAAGAAAAAGCATGCCAGGGTCCCCAACGGCCTGAGCCTGGAGCCCTGCAGGAACAATCACCACCACCAACAGCCTTCAGACCAGGAGAACAACCCCCGGCTGGCACACACACAAGGCAAGAGGAAGAAGAAACACCTGAGCAAGAAAAATAAAATGGTGAGTGTAAGATATTTCATCGCATTGTATTGATGCTGTTATCAGATCATTTGTGCAATAAATCATGTGTTGAGAAACGAGATAGGGAATGAGAAGTAAAGAGAGACTTTCATAGAAATACAATTTGATTTCTATAATAGCACAGCGCTTTGTCCTTCCTTAATTTAATGCAGTCTTTCATGGTGCTGAGTGTAGTGTATGCTCCAGTGGTTTTGAAATCAGTTGTCATCTTCGTGAGCTCAAATATTTTTAAAATATTGCTGCTTTTTCTTTTGGGGTATTTTTCCTGTCTTGGCTCAGTGCTCACTTTTTGTTGATGCACCAAGCGTTATTATGTCAAATCTGTAGTAAGGGCAAATGTAAAACAGCTATATTCTTTCATGCAAGATTCTGCAGCAGCATCTGTGCAGTTCATTGTTTGTATACATATTGACAATGGAGGTGGGAATGCTGGAGAGAAAATGTAGCTAGTGTCTCAGGGAAATATGCATCTGGAAATATAAAGGTTTTAAGGCTTTACATTGGTGTTGCTGTTGTTGTTGCTTACAGTCTCTCCCGGTTTCTCAGAGCCTGGCATTTATGTTCTTTATGGTCCTCAGGGTCTTTATGGTATCCATGATTATTATGCAGGATTTTTTTTTTTTTTTTTTATAAATTGTTTATACTGTGGGATTTACATACACATTACATGATATATCCTTTGTTCATTGTGTCTTTATTATGGCATGGCAATAAGTAGGCTTATTATTGAGGCCAAAGATTTGTTAAGAGCATGTCCTTTTAATCATTTCAAGGAACAGTGTCTCTGTAGAAATCTCCTACTGTATCAGCAAGTTAACCCCTCATCTGTGTTTATAGCTATGGTATTAATTATATAATAGGCATTAGTTGTGTTGTTGTTGTCTTGATGTAATGAGTCAGTTTAAAATGGTAGGTATTCTCACGCATAATCACACTCCATGTAGAGATTTTGTTACAATTACAAACAAGTTAATTTGTGAAAATGAAAAAAAGAGACTGCAGAATACTGAGTCGAACAAATATCTGAGTCACATTTGTGTATTTTACAACAAAAGACAGATTAAGTGGCATTACATGTATGTGAAGCATATCCAGGACTATTAGTAATGTTTAAGTTGCATTGTGTGAATGAATGAATTACGTCAAAATGTTTGCCAGTATGGAATATAGTGTTCAGGTAAGTGAGTGTATATCACAGTGTACTGTATATCGGAACATATTTTTTTTGGGTAGCAAGGTGACAGGGTCACTAATGAATATTTATGCTACACTGATACAGTGGTGTATCTCCAATACAAGGACTATCTGTTGATCTACCTTGTGTATGCATGCACGCACGCACACACATACGCGCAAGCAGAGACTCTGGGGGTTATGCTCTACCATTTCTCTACTGTAGCAGAAGATTGGTCTTCTTGAGCTGCATATTCAAGGACATGTTTGCATGGGTCGCTGCAAGACACAGACACAAGGGTAAACAAAGACACGGGTTAGCAGGTACACCGCTTAAAGATATTGTACCTCAGCCTTTAGTCATTACTTGTGTGGGCTGGTTGATTTGAAAGGCTCTTATTTTCACCAACTCACATGACAGAGACAAAACAGAAGTCGTGTGAATGCAACGTGCATTCTGTAGCCTTTGTGGCGCACCTCTGTTGTGAGGGTCACCACTGCTGCGTGTGTGTCATGTCTGTCGCTGTACTGGCTAATAGACAGATGGTGCAACTGTACCTGCCAGTTTCAAGGTTGTCTTATCCTGCTGTGATGGCTGTGCATACAGTACAGGATTGACTGTGTGGAAGAATGTCTATGTCAGACTTTGCGGTAATAAATACATACTTTATGTGTTCACAAGCAACTTTATATCGAATGTGGCCTGACTGTGTGTGTGTGTGTGTGTGTGTGTATGTGTGTGTTGCCCACTTTGGCAGGTGACTGTGGTCGCAGCTTTCGGTCATGAGTGGTGGTTAAGCTGTTGGCAGAGGACAGGCCATCCCTGATCTCCTCAGTGCACGCTCACACATAAGTACTGGCAGATGCATCCATGCACATGCAAGCTCACACACATAAACGCATCAACCACATTCTCATCCTTTATCTTTCTCACATCCTTTCCCTGCTCACCCACATATGTGTTTACGCATAAACTAACATGAACTCAGCATGCATTGCCATCACCCTCTACACACATCACAGGAGGCTGTGACTTAATAACACCAACACCCATGGTTTCAGGCATGTTGGCTTAGTCACCACTGAGAGGTCTTTACATTACAATGGGCCCCTTTAATATAGGTAATTATTAAAAATTAAACATTTTACTGATTATCATACTCGTGATTATGATAAACTAATGTGCTTGGCTTTGAGGGCAGCTAAAGCCCTGACTGTTACCTTTCTTAATAAAGAAAAATAGTTTTGAGTTCCCTTCAAGATGCAGATAGACCCATCAACCTTGGTGCTCAATAACACTGTCACACTTTATGACATATGCATAATTGAAAAGATCATCATCTGTGCCCTACGCCACCCCTTTTTGTCCTCAGATACAAGCTGCAGAGTTACCTAGCAGAATGATTACTCCTTCTTTGGGTTCACTGTAAATAAACATTAAGGCATTGTCCTCCCACAAGGTTGCATTTTAAAGGCCAGAGGTCTGTCTCAAGGTTTAATTGTCCATTTAGAAATACTCTGACCTGGTGAGAGAGCACCTGTTATCAGCACTTTTTGTTCGCTCTGACTCTGAGCAGAATGAGGGATGAAGTGAGAAGGAGAGAGAATTTGGTGTTGAATAAAGCAAGAGGTGTTTTTCTTTCCCTCTCTTTTTTGTTTCTTCCAGCTGAGTGCACAGATTGCAGCAAATGTTTTCGATATCTGGCACTGACCCAATGTACTGACTTTGAGATATTGTAAGCTCAAGGGGGGAAAATAGAGAAATGTTTATAAACGCCACTGACATACAAGCCTCACAGTGAAAAAAAGAGCCCAGATAGAGGAAACTTCCTCCTGGAGATGGATGAGAGTGAGTAGCAAGAATGGATGGGTTTTTTCAAATTGTCAGATTTTAAGAATTTTGATTTAAACCTCTTAAAAACCTCATAAGAGACCTTCAAGGGTAAGGAGTATTGAACCAACCATTGCTTTCTATGTTCAGTCAGGTAAGGCAGCAAGTCTGAATAAAGGCTGAAACGTATTCAGACAAATTGATTTATATTGGAAGGTTGGTTTGATGCAATGTCTTGCACGTGTCTATTTGATCATGTGTGAAATCAAATTAAGTGCTTATGTTAATTGTTAACCTGCATATGTGTGCCAGCTATAGTAGGCAGCTTTTGCATTTTTATGATACAAGTCCACAGTCAGTCAGATTTAATGGATGTCTTCAATATAGAAATGTGCAGTGTAAACATAAACAGGAAATGTTCCAATTCAGTCACAGTCACATACTGTTTTCAGGAGCTCAGCTGGAATGTAGAGACTCACAAGTTAAATAAACATTAACAAACCCAGAAGGTAAAACATACTGTATAGTGTGTGTGTGTTTGTTTGTTTGTTTGTTAATTCATGCATCCCAAGCGATATCTTAGAGCCCATTTTGATAAAATATGAGGGAATGGTACGTCACTCCATGGTACGTGGTGGTGGTGGTCCAACTACAGGTCACATACATATGAACCTAACTGGTTTCAGACTTGCAGGAAACATGTTTATTGCACTGTGTGTGGGAGAGAGATGTTCTGTTCTGGTCAGGCTATGTTCAGCTCACTGATGTTGGATTGGTAGCCTGTGGTGTGTGCTGCTTTGTACAGTAGCTCTGGTGAACAGAGGGACGTGCTGTGAGGCCCATCTGCTCTCTGGCACTGGAGGGAGTGTGGAGACGATGAGTAGGGGACGGGACGAGCAAGGAGGGCTCAGGTTGAACCCCCCCCCCCCTTCTTAGCCCAACCACCTGCCTGTCTGTCTGCTGGTCCGTCTGTCTGACTATCTGTCTTTGTCATGTGTCTTTTTCCCAGACATTTGGGTGCAATGATTCATATTAGACCGTCGTCACTCTGGAAGGAACAGTGGTTTGACTCCAGAAAAATTCTTCTCACCCTCTATCAGTTCTATCTATCAAACATTTTTGTATACAGTGCGCTACACATCAGCGTTCTCTAAAATAACCAGTATGAGATGACATAACACAGTTCCACTACTTCTAGAACCTGAAAATCACTCACCCAACCATCCAAATATCTACTGCAGGAGTTCACCTCCAACTCAAGTCAAGTCAAGTCAGTTTTATTTGTATGGCCCAAAATCACAACCAACATTGCCTCACTGGGGTTTGCAATCTTTGCAGTGAACGACATTCTCAGTCCTGAGATCCTTGATTCATGTAAGGAAAAACTATCTAGAAAAAAACCCTTGTAACAGGGGGAAGAAAATGAAAGAAAACTCAGCAAGAGCCACATAGGAGGGATCCCTCTCCCAGGACTGACATGACATGCAATAGATGTGAAAGAACAGAACAACAAAATCAGTATACAAATTTCATTGACACAAATTCTGACACAAGTACATTATATATGAAATATATGTGAAGAATGTGGATCTAGGTAGATGACTGAGCAGGTCCAGGCATTGCCAAGTAGTGCCTGAGCCACATGATGATGCCTCACCATCGTGGTGACCTGGAAGAGAATAGGCTGCACAAGATAATTAGCAAAAAAAATGCAATGTATACAGATTTTGACTTTAAATTACAGATATAAGGAGATCGTAAAACACAATAGAGTTTCCTTAATAATTCACTTTATTTATTGTCGACAATTTTATCTCCGTATCTCAATTGAAGTTTTTACTTTCACATACATCTATACATTTTGGCACAACATTTTATCTTCTATTGCTGGCACAAAAAAAGACATGTTCCCAAGAAGCAATTCAAGACCACGTAACTCTTCCAGCAGAGAAAAAGAGCCCAGACGTGAAGGAAGTAAATATGAGATATTGACGGTGCAAATGTTTGGTAACGACTCAGTGTAGACTGTTAACACTTATTACTTTTATTGTATTTTTTGTATATTTTCTTCTTTTTTAGTGTCTTTCCGTGTAGATAAATTTTTTAGATGCTCTTACAAATGTACATGGCAATACAAAAATGTGCAATTAGTTAAATCTTTGTTTAAGTACTTTGCACCATGATATCCTTGTTTAAACCTCTCCAGCACTTTAAATGAACCATGGATTAAGTGTGATCCTGGCATCAGGCACTGTCAGCTGGTTGTGCTGCTTACATTGGCTCATTATAAGGCAGTGTAGTGTAATGGAGATAACAGGCACCGTCACTGGGCAGCCCACCCGGGCATTATTGGTTGTAGTTCTTGGAACTGAGAATGTCTTTTATGGGCTTTTTCTTTTTCTAACTAATTAAGAGGTATTACCATTTTGCAGACATACAGTAGTGCCAACTAATCTCACATGTTGTTTGTAGTTACAACAGGCTTGCATTAAAAAAAGAAAAAATCCAATGTGAGGACATATTATATTGGCGATGTGAGTGGAATGCTGCTGAATGTGGGACTGACATGACAGTGCTTTTTACAGGTCATCCAACTAAGTTGTTTTATTAGAGCAATAAAGTAAAAGTCACCACTTCACAGCTGTCCACATCTGTCACACCTAAAACATGTGAAAAGCGAGCAGTGGTCTGTGGTCTTTGTCCCAGTGGTGAGGAGTAATTGTTATGGAGACTGCTGAGCAGTGTCTAGCCCCGGGGTTTGAAGACTGTTCCTTCAGAGGCATTAACCAGGTCAGACAGTCAACAGGAGGGCTCTGGTGTCTGGCCTTGGATCATCCAAAAGAGTCTGGCTGGAGACCTCCAGTGTGGGGTCGCTTCCGGTGCAGCCTCCAGTCTCAGGCCAGCTCCAGTCTCAGGCCGGGAAGTGCATGCAAGAAATTTCAAAATAAAATTGTTTATACATGATAAACTTCAAAATAAAATCATGTAGATACTTCCGGTGGAAGCGCTATTGTCGTGCTTTTGTCGCTGATTTATATTTTAATTAATCAACATTGTAACATTAAAACCATTTTCTTAAATGTGGCATACATGTTGATCTTGCCAATTCTTTCTTCGTAGCATGTAACATCGGTAGGCCTATCTATATCAGTGTAGCAACATATCGATTCAATACGTCTGCCATCAACATTAGTGCATTAACATTAATTCTGTCAATAGGGCCTAAACTCCGTCCATGTAGCTTAGCGACGTCAGTTCATAGAAAAACATTAAGCTTGTTGATTGGACAGTTGGAGCCTAAAGCCTCTCTCCCTGTCTTTATCAAAAAACACACTTTTCATACATAATTGACCTTTGAAGAGTGTAACAGTAGTTTAGTACAAACATCTGAATT
>OMLP01016789.1:11274-23486 GCA_900302685.1 Spondyliosoma cantharus
TTATTCTTATTTTTCAAGGCATTTTCTTTATTATCACAAAGAAAAAAAAAGAAAAAAAGAAGCAAATTAAATTAATGATGAAAGTTTGAAAGTTTGACCATCAACCCATTAATCCAAAAAACACGTCCTCACTCCCGACTCGTCACGTACGGCAGCTTGGTTAATGGCCTGGAGTTTTGGGGCTCTACCACAGTGTGCTGTGATCTGCAGTCACGTTAGCAACAATATGTAATATTCAACGTCCAGACTTTCAAAATAAAGTTAGTAACATTCACTACGTTTACACGATGTGAGAAAAAGTCGGCGTGTTGTGTTAGCCCGACTTAAACTGGACTTTCAAAGTCAATGTTAACATGTTAGTCCAGCTGAACTCGTACTAAATCGAATTTCTCTTGGTCACAAACCAGAAACAAACTTTGGTCTCGGGAGGTAAATTCCAGCCCAAGTAACCGTTGATTCTGACTTTTCTCTCTCTTCATACCACTTCAAGAAGTGATGCGAGAGGGGTAACTACAGCAGCAACCGTAGAAGCATAGGTATGATTTGATGATAATATAATATGATAATATTTAAACAAACTACAGAGTTATGTCAAATGACTGGTATACTTAAATTGTAATAATATGTACTTTGATCCAATGTAAATCAGATTTTTAGCTCATCAAATGGATGTTAAACTTGCTTTTGTGATTTTTTTTTTGAGTGTTTTTAAAGGAAAATCAACTTTGCCTGCACATTAAGGAGAGATAAACATACAAAATCGGTAATAAATGGTTAATAAAGCATTTTATTCTTAGTTCACATTGTAATAATCATAAACTACAGTTTTACCAACTTTGAATTGACTATTTATTGATGATGGTTTATCACAGTTTTGCTGTGAAATCAACATTTTAAATGTTTGCCAAATGAAAAACAGGAATTTGTCGACGTGTTTTTTCTAACATACTAACTTCATCTGTTAGTCATTACCTGGCTAATTGCAGGCCTGTTGCTGAGACCCTGTAATTGTAGATAAAACGCTGTCAGTTTTAACCCTGTTCGATTAGAAACATCTTTTCACTGAGTATTTTTCAGATATTCACGAACAGAACAGACACTGCTTAATGCATAGTGTTCAATCTCATTGCATGAAGGTGGGGAAAAAGAAAAAAGAGAAATGGTCGCGGTTGTCATGGTGACGAATGCAACTGAGGTAGTCAGTATTTGAGAACATGCCTAGATAGCTGTCTGCCTCAGCGAGAATTCACAGCACCGAGACACAAATCAGCGATGCCACGCTGATATACACTGTTGGCTAGCAGCACAAACTGTTTCCAGCCAGTAAATACACCCTGATCCCCGGAAAATCTGTCATCCTGGAAGCTGTCACAGTCCCCCCTTTTTCCATCCCTTGCCCCATTTTTTTCAATAAGTAGATGTCCTGTACAGCTTTACATCGGAGTGACACACACACACACACACACACACAGCGCTCCACAGAGTACACTCCAGTGTTTTCCCCCCCGACATTAGACGGAGCAATTGATATTTTCATGATGAAAATATTTCTAAAGCTTGAACACAGCTAATCCAGTAAGAAGCCAGTAACTGACCCACTTATTGAAGCAGCGCTCACGTCTCCTCCATGATCCCGTCTGCAAAAAAAATAAATAAAAAAAAATCTCAAAATGACAAATAAGATGTTTTAATTGAATTCTCCAGGTGTTGATTAATGGATCAACTGAAACGAAGAAAAGTCTCCAATCATTCCAGCCCAGTCACTGGGATAAAGTGCAAATGGCTGTAGATGTTCCCACTATGTTCACATTTGTACACGTCAAAGGCCACGTACCATATTAAGATTTCTACAAAACGTGTGATATCACGTTCGCATTACGTATTTAAGACCTGACTTTGATATCGGGGGATGGAGGTGGAGATACTGGTGGCAAGGCAGCTCAGTCGGCGACCGCAGTCCGAGTGGTTCAAGTGTCCGCGGTGGTGTTTTAAGCCAAGAATTGATATTCGAGAGGTTTGTGTGCCTAAACCTAACCGGACCGCAAGCGCGGTATTGTCAAAACAAAATTCCTCCTGAAGAAATGTATAAGTGCAGCATCAAGAAATGTAAAGTTGCAACATATGAGGAGTTTGCGGACGTACATTGTTAACATTTGGGGGTAAACAAGTGCAGAATTGTTTTGCGAGTGACTTGGAATCCACTTGTACAGTCATTTTGTTATGAGGATGTGTTGTGGAAAACATAAGACATTTGTGGACTAAGAAGTTAAAACATGTATTTTTTTTTTACAATCGGCTGGTTCCCTGATTAAAAATAATTGTCTGAATATAAAATGAATGCCGTCATGTTCATACTAAAACCCATTTCTGTGCAGAAATATAGCTTTAATTTTGGTTTATTGGAGCTCTTTCACCTCATCTCGGAGCAAAACTCATTAACCGCTTCTCCTCCCGTAGCTCCAAAGGCCATTCGGGATAAGTCCTCGTGCACCGTATTGTTTAAAAGGATCGACCAAAGTATGTTAAGCACCGCGTGACCTGAAGGAGAGCGACTTACAGTAAGTCTCAAACATGTCGTCACCACCCCGTTCTGTTTATCTTTACGCCTCTGCATGAACATTTGAGGGGGAATTATAATCGCCTCCAGCCTTCAAACATATCTTGCTTTTTTTTTTTTTTTTTTTTTTTCTCCCTGTGTGCTCCCTACACGGACCAACCGGAGGGAGGTCTAGTTTATGTGAGTGTGCAAGCTGTGCGTCCGTCTAGCCCCAGAAAAAACTGATTGTAGCAATCAAGAGTCAAGGCTAGACCACACGGCAGGAGTCGGGTTCTGGAGAATTGGTTTAAATTTATACACACCCACACACAACACACAACGTGCCTCTGAGCCGTTCACGTGGAGGTGCACCGGGGGCAACGACGTGGACTGCTGTTGTATCAAGCACTTTTTATGATGTCGAACGCCTGTGTTCATAAACCCGCTCCCCTGCAGCTCTTAACCCCCCGCGGCTGACGCTGAACATAAGAATGTGCTGTTGGTCAATTTGCCCGGCTAAATCAGGGTTAAACTTCTCCTATTGCCTTCTATCGACCTGCGCGGCTCAATACCGTCCCCGCTACACATACGCTGCGCTCGGGCTTTTGATTGCTACCTTGCTGATTAGGTGTCAGATGGCCCCCTTTCTGACCACGGCGACCTTTCCAGGAATCCAGAAATCTTTTTTTTTTTTTAGGAGGTCATGTGCTTCACCTGAATTCTGATCACGGGAACTTATTTCCAGTATTTGCACCCTGACGACCCCTCCTCCCCCTCCAAAAAAAAAGTCGCCACCCCTTGAGTATTACTTTCTGCTGACCTGGGGGGGAAACTGAGGGAGTAAAGTTTGCTGTATTGAATATCAAACATAAGCCTTGTGATTGAAACGAGTCACAGCATTCGGCCGCGCTTGTGGGAGAGCATCGGTCAGCACTTACCTACTGTACCGCTGTCACGCTGGTTTATTGAACACTGTAAAATAAAGCATCCGCACTGTTGCACATTTGTTTATTACACATTTATTTAATATCCGACGTTTTTTCTCTTTCTGCTGTAACCCCCTCGCTGGATCCGCCGGTCTGCGTCCTTCGGAGGACGCATTTGAAAGTCGATTACGTCACAACGCCGCGCAAAGGCCGTCCCAATTCGAAGGCTCATCCAAATGCGGCCTTCTTTTCCCTGTTTTTTTAGGTTTTTTTTTTAAGATTTGCGCGCCCAAAAAAGAAGAAAGAAAGAGAGAAAATGGCAACATTACGTGCCGTAGATCGTCACTTTCGCGGGCCTGGGCGGCAGAAATCGTGACGTAAGGGGTAAAACATCTGGTGACGCAACCAGGAAATGCTCCAGAGGCTAGACCGTCACATTTAACAAGGTCTCTCCGAAGGATGCAGACCCTGAATTGAGACACAGCAAGTGTCTTCATTTGCAAAATGATCGCATTCTGTTTTGATTTAGGCTTCACACCTCGTCTTCAGAATCCAGTGGCTGTACATTGAAACGGATTCGATCGGTGCCACGTTCCCAGCAGCTGCATGAACAGCACGCTCTTCAAAAGCAGATTAGAGAAGGAGCATCAGTGACGACCCCCCCTCTGCCTGAAACAATAAGCAAACACAAACCCCCTTGAACTGAAACTTTTAATGGAAAAAAAAAAAACTTGGGATAAAAGCACAGAACCTTTCGAGGGGCTTGACAAAGAGATTGATCCCGCCAGCTTGATTTGGGTACACAATGACTGCTGTGCTAAAAAAAAAAAAAAACTTGGCGCAGATACAATTTTGATAATCGAATTACGGTATGCCGCGATACCTACCCTTACCAGCAGCTCCACACGGGCTCGCTCAGGCGTAATTGATTGAAAGCTTCTTCGGATGTCCTCGTGCTCCCCATTGTATCGGTGCTGAAATGACTTAAAGACTGCTGATGGCTTCCTCCGCCGTCGTTTCTGTCTGCTGGGTAGTTCTGTCAACAGATCATCCCACCCCACTGAGAATGAAATCAAACCCGAGGTGGCTCTCCTCTATCTACTGTCATTTCTCATTAAAGAGATATGAATCATTCCTGACACCGTGTAATTGGTAAATGGTAATTTCTGAGAGGGAAATTCTGGGAGTGTGAGGAGAAATCGCCGTTTGGATTTCAGATCGGAAAGGATTATGACATGAAGCAAAGACTGGAGCTTAACTGCCTCTTCCTACTGTGTTTTTTTTTTTTATTATTCTATCTGATAGCCAAGGATTCCACTCGCTCAGGAACCGCAGACGGCGGTTATCTAGGTACCCTCAAATAATGACACCACAGGGATTTAATATCTGTTGCTATACATCATTTCTGTGTCTTTTAAACCCTGATTTCACAAAGGAAACATTTCCATTGATTTAGCCTTTAAAGGAAGGCTCACATATCCTTTTTTTTTTTTTTCTCTTCCTCCCAGAAAAATCACCCGGGAAAAGCAAAGGCTTGTCTAATTGTGATATGTTGTGTTTTTTTTCAGTTATTTAAATCCAAATAACATTTTCAGTGATCACCAAGGTCTGCGAGAGCATCGCATGATTTCCAACCCTGATTAAAGTCACTCATTAATCAACCGCACTTCCTTGCAAATTAACATTAACATTGCAATATAGAGATAAAACGAGAGATAAAAAAGACTGGGGCCCTGGCAATTAGGGACTTATTGCTGCACAAAGACCCCCAGAGGGAAGATAGTCCTACTAGTGAGAGGCTTAATTGGTTTCAGGTTGCTATTCCATTCGTTAGAGTACCAGTGTACCAGATATGTGCCAATCTACCCGCCTCTCCTCAAGCGTAATCTTGAGTTAATCAGCTGTCTGACGCTTTCTGAGGAATCATACATTTTCATTACCTGCATATATTTAACATATTCCGCCCAGCTTTCTACCGCTCTTTTCTGCTTGCTCCGCGGCGCGCCGGGCTCTCATGAGTGTGTCCTGTTTAATAAAATAAATATAATGAGTGCGGAGGCCAGGTTTTCCTCCGAGCAATTCCATTGGCCGGACGCATTTCAGTAGCCGTAAGTGGAGCCTCGCATCTGCGTCTCGGATCTCTCGGCAGCGGTGGGTAGTGCCACCGCTGCCCCCTGGAGAGTGCAAATGATTTCTAAATGTTAAGCACCTCTCTCTCTTAAAAAAATTGTGTTTTGGGTTATTAATTTCCCTCCTCAACAACAGCACTTAACAATATTGAGTTTATATCAAAAAAAATCTTGGTCCTCTTCTGTCTTTGTTAGCTCGCAAGCTAGCTCGCTATATCTATAGTCGGTCTGTTCTCGACCGTTATTGCCGATCAGCACAGCCTCAGTTTGGAGAAGCACAGAGCCCAGACGCTCAGCTTTGTACTGCAGTGAGTCCAGATGAAAAGCGAATTTTAATCACCTAAAACAAGCCCCACCTAAAAAAATCTATATCAGTACAAGTGTACGTTGAATTGAGAAAATTCCCACCGCTTTACAGACCGCCCTTTCTTTTGGCACTACATTTTCTCAACCGTAGAACCTCCGGCGTAGGGATACGGAGGTTCTACGGTCTGTGTCTGGAATTGTTAAGCTTCGTTTTTGTCGAAAGCAAACAGAGTTGCGTGCATAAACCTCTCGCCAGTCGCAGATCACCTGTTGCGCTAATGCGTAGGGATACGGAGGTTCTGCGGTTGAGAAAATGTAGTGCCAAAAGAAAGGGCGGTCTGACGATGTAAAGCGGTGTCTCTATAGCTGATCGGCAGGGAACAGACCGACTCTAGATGTGTACTTTATATGACCCCACTTCAAAAAACCCGAACTATCCCTTTAATGGTAACAGCACGTGCAGCACCTTTCACCTCATCCAATTATCAAAACGCGCGAAACAACATAATCAGAATCTCCGTGATTCAACCGCGTCTGTTCAGCGCAGTTAGAAATCCCGTACAGAGCTGTCATCTGTCAGCGACATGACAGCTCCGGCAGGCTCACACATGAGGACCTCCAACATGGCGACGCCGCAAAGCGTATGTCACCTGGAAATCCCTCTTATGTGTCGCTGGCATTTAGACTTTTTTTCCTTCTTTAAAGCAGGATTTGACATTTCGCATTACCATCTGAATGGAGATGCTACCTCAAGCGATGCTCTTTCATTCTGCTCATTCTTCAATGACAGCAAGACAGTCGCAGAATGGTATGAAAGTGGGGGGGGGGGGAAAAATGTGAAGTTGTCTTCGAGACGCCGTGCTTTTAACCCCCGCTGGAGACTCGGATGGCTGCGGGATTCAAACAGTCATAATGATGTGTGAATTATAAGCACTGTTCAGGAAAAACAACACAGAATTCGACATTGTTACGGATGGAGTTTGATGCACGAGGGAGGTGTATGTTGATGCTTAACAATAGGATTAATTTCTCCGTGTTCATGTCATCCACCTTTTTTTTTTTTTTTTTTTTCCAAGCCCCCGACTTCCAGCACATCCAGCACTTGACAGGAACTGTGGTTTTCTATAGCAACGGAACAGTAATCCTCCCCTTTTCCATCCCCTTTTTTTCAGAGCAGTTGTTTCAGTGTATGATTCATTCATGGTGTCAAGTAGTATCATGTGAATACTGCCAGCACACCCTCTTATAGCACTTTAACATCAGAATTAGCCTTTAGATGTTTCGACAGGTTTGCCTCTCTGCGTTTTTTATCAAGTTCGTCGTCAGCGGATTATATACCTCATTAGACAACATCCAGAAGACACACAACTCCTCTCAAAAAGTCTTCATCAGTAACGTCATGGACTACACGCAGTTGTTGTTTTCCGGCCCGTGCGATGGAAGTGAACAGGAGTGACTCATCTGTTTTCAGAGCTACACACGTGCAGTAGCGATCAGGCAAACGGAAGCCGGCGACAAGACAACGGCGGTTACGCTTTAGATATCCTTTTTCAAACTCGACGCCGACCGAACGGCGTCCGGGCGCTGCTTGACGCGAGACAGTGGCCGTGACTTCAACGCGCAAACTTTGAAGTCCACCCGGGTGACAGCGGATTGTGGCTGGAGCCGATAAAAAGCCAGGAAAACTGCAGAATCACTTGGCATCGGGAGTAGATGCTGACATTCGCGCCGGAGACACAAGCCAGATGTTACTGGGTGTTGATGGGTTTTTTTTTGTCTAGCGTGAAAGCGGTATTTGCAAGCACTTTAGTCAGGTGTTTCTTGAAAGTGCTGCCTGGGTGTCAGGTATCATGAGCACCAGAAGCATAACCCACAATCGTTTTCCCCGGTGACCCCCCCCACTCGGAAACTTGATAATACTCAAGCAAAGCGGGCCTGCAAAAGGTGAATGGAAGACACTCCTTTTTTCCGGAGAGGATGGGAAGAATTCACTGGACAATAATCATCCAAAAAAAAATCTAAGATGTTTTACAATTTGACTGTTTTTCTGTCTGGTATTATGCACGTAATTTCAGCGAGACCTTCCAGCCAATCGTCAATCAGTGGAGAACGCGAGTGATTTTTCTTAAACTGAGATCGATACTTATTGAACCGAACATTAACTGCACAGAAGAGAGAGACGCGCTGAGTGGCAGGGAACGAGAGACATTGTCCTCGCGTTTTTTAATCAAGGATTGCTGTCGTGGGCAAAACTCACAAACAATTCATTCGTCCCCACTTTTTATATCTTCTCGTCCGGACAGCGCCGCCGAAATGCTGATGCGACTTCACCAATCCATTCAAAACTAGTTAGAATTGTCTGCGGGGACGCACAGATAAATGTGATTTAAGTAATTATGTCACAGTCAGTTACCGGATCCCCTGACAATGTGCATCTAATGCAGAGCTGTCACATTGTGCAGTGGTCAATCCCCTCAAACTGAGCTTTTGTCAGACTAAAGTTCCTAATGTGATACTGAAGAAGAAAAAATAATAATAATGATGAGCCCAGCCAATCTAACCCTTGCACAATGGTTCATTGACATGATTAGAAGTAAATAAAGTAATTACCCATCCTGCAGTTTGACAAAGCTCCTGCATATAAATAGGCATCATTATAGGGTACAGTGGATGAGTTTGCTGAGCATTTCTACCTTTGGTGGTAAGCGATTTTGATCTAAATTGATTGCCGTGGGATTATCCAGGATTTATTAAATATTAAGGCATTGACTTCCACTAATGTAGATAATTAGGGTTTATTCAAAGTCAAAATGAAATTGGCATAAAATGTGCATGGAAAGTGATTCATTACTGAGCTACTAGTCAGTTCATCAATTATGATTTTTTCATTACATATCATAATTAAGAATGCTCGAGCTGAATTGATGCAGTTTAAAAACTCTCATTACGCAGTTATTTGGATTAACAAATGCGCGTTTTTTGAAAAAACACCCCTGAAACGGAGAGCGATGCGAGCGGCGGCGGCTCGAGCTCGTCGCTTACTGGAATTTTTACGCATGCGGCGATCATAGGAGCTTGAGATTTATCGCACGCCAAACGCACCGGGGCTGCAGTGTCGGGTGGAAAAAAAGGGGGAAGGGTGGGGCGGGGAGGACTTTCATTAACTAAACAACACGACGTTCACGTTTTCACTCTGCTGTAGTGGAGGCTGGTAATGGATTTGGACATACGGACGTACAGGAAATCTGATGCGAGTACGCGGGCGCGCAACAGAGACACACAATGACACAGTTTATATCGCCAGCGCTCTCTGATTGAGGGACTCTGCATGTGCAGCACTATTTTATCGTATCTCCGACATATCTTTGGCATTTCTGCACTGACGTGTCTTGCAAATGTATTCGTCGACATGTGCCAGTACGGTATTTTCTACAATGAGCCAGTGTTGCCCCGTATAGTGCCCAACCAATGTATTGTAATGGCTTTATAGACAAGCTCGTGTGTTGTCTGAGATATGCTGTACGTGCAAACATAACTTACAAGGAGAAGGACTTAATATTATTGTAAGACACTTTTTCTGAAATAAAACTGATGTGCAGTATCATCAGCATGTTCTCATTCCGGTCTGAACGTCTAAGAAGTCCTTCGACCCTCTTTGCACCAAGCTGAAATACAGTTGCATCATGTGCAATCAACAATCAATCTAAAAACACGTGTGCTATCTTTCTGATCATGCGTTCAGTTGGAGGTTTTAAGGGCCGATGTTCGTTTGTGTGAAAGTTGTTATTTCCAAAGTCGTATTGGGCGAGCAGGTGAAGTGGGCTTCACGTGAGGACGTGATTTCAAACGCGTTCGATGTTTCATAGAAAATGTCAGTGTTATGGGGCTTTATGGGCAGTGAGCTTTATACATTAATGTGAAATAAGAACGCTGCGCTTACTGCTGCAAAGTGCATGAGTCACGGCTCTGACTGCACTGAAATGGGACTTGTGGACAAGCTGAAGAATTAGTAGGCTGATTCACACCGATCAAGTATGTGTGGAGGTTGTGTTTCAATCTTTAACCTAACCGAGTAGTCTGGGAGCCTAAACTACCCGAACTGTGACTGTTTCACGACGTGTTGCAAAGGCCGTCTAGCAGAAAGCGACGGCAAACGTGAAGCGTGTCAAAGATGAAACGGGGTACACTGTTCGTCCAAATGAGACGAGGAAGGGATTTATATACCTTAGTATAAGAAAAATTTTGCGACTGTAAGACCAAATCACTGTTGTATCGTAACCCTCCAAACAACAGCCTTGCAGATTTCGTAAATTTCTGTTTCTTTTCAAGCCACATTTGTAACGTTTAAAGCTATTTAGTCAAACACGGTGGTCTGACCTGTCTGACATTTCCTCTATGAAGTGTATAGTTTTGGTAAACCAAGCCTACCCAACGGCGAAGGACTAGCTTCTAGATGTTGGTCAGGTAGCCTCAAACTGTCACTTTATGTTGTCTGTGGCATGAGAGATAAATCAGGTCACTCTATTATTTGATAATGAGACATTAAACATGCATTTTTTTTTTATGAATTGGAATGCGTACACTTTGAAATAACATCATGATAGAAAGACAGTTAAATTGTTTCTAAGTACCTGACTTGTGATTGGCCGGCTATATGAGGATATCTGTTGCTGTGACGACGAAGGTGCCATATTATACTTCCTATAATGTAAACAGGAAATATGCAGAAGTCTGGAATCAAACTGTGCTGGAAAAAAAGTTCAGTATAAAGAAATGCTTCATAAAACAAGCACACGCGCAGGAACGAAATGCAACCTACGCTGTAGAGGCGTTAAAATGTTCGCGCGGCGATGACGCCGAAGTTCCCATCGCCCGAGCTCTCAGAATAAATCATATTGCACAGATAAAATGAACATTCCACGTCCGCGGCACAAACCTGTGGTTTGTCGGGTAGAGCACCATGGCAACAGAAGCAAAAAATTCAGTCGAGCACCTCCTTATGAAGTGTTGAGTGCAGCTTTAACAGAAAGAGAACACAGTCTCTGAAGAAGCTGGCGGCACATCACTCACATTATAGAGCTGGCAACGACTTGAGTGCCCTGCTCCTAGTTGTGATTGGTGATTAGTACATGTTTTGTCCCCGCCACAGATCTGGGTAATGGGAATGCAGACTCCCCCGCTGGTGCTTGGGAGTTAATCACACAACAATGGGGTGCCGAGAAGGGGAAGGAAAGGTAAGGATGAAAAGGGATGGGGTTGGATGGAGACTTCTCAAGACAAGGCCCCGAGTTTAATTGCCTTTGGATAATCTTATTGTCTGCTGGTCTGAACGGGTAACTCTCTCCACATCCTGCGCTCGGTTCAGGGGTGGGTTTTAGCAGTCAAGTTACTTAGAAGAAGGCTGTTGATTCGGAGAAAATCAGTGACTATGAAAAGCCAAGATGAGTTGGAGGGGCAAGTTAAATTGCGGATGCAATATTTTACATTCATTTCCTAACTGTGAAAGTTTGGAGAGTAGGAACAAAATCAGAGAGGGAGCAAAACTCTGGGGATAAATGTGCACTTTTATTTTATTGAGTTTTTCAGCAGCGAAACAAAAAAAAAAAGATGAATACTTTCATACAAATAATTAAATACATGCTTTTTATTCTAGAAACATTTGAATTTTTAAATTGCTTCATTGAAAATAGAAAAAAAAGACGCATACTGTCGGTTTCTGCAATTGCTATGTTGTTAACACAAACATAAAGGAGACATTACGCTTATCATCAGGTTACTACTTGAATATGTTTACATGCTCTTTAAAAATCGATCCTTCACCATAGTGGTTTTGGAAATTCAAAGATATCGAGCTATGTTGTGCATCGAGATGTAGCCTAAAAATACACTGATATAATGTTGAGACCATATCATGCAGCCCTAGTGCACAGCTAAATCTTAGGCCCGTGATCAAGACGAACGTATTAACATATCATCGTCTTTTAATTTTGGTCTTGTAACTAATTCTCTGTAATGAAATAGATGCATAATTAATGCACAGGTGGGGATTTCTCCTCAAGTTCCTACTGTACAGGGCTATAAAACTATAACTACAGTACATAACAGGTAATAACAATCATTGTCCTTATGAGGATAATTTCAAGAGTGCTGTGTTGTTGCTCCATTTCATTTTACAGCCGACGTCTTAACGTTTCCCTCCCCGCGTCCGCTGTGTTTGCATCGCTCCTCGCGCTTCGTCAGTTGCTCCCGTGTAACCAATAAGATTTCCACAGACGTGGATGGATTGAAGGGTGCATAAAAAGAGACAGTGGCTGT